>JACXGJ010002193.1:0-69354 GCA_016801105.1 Esox niger | reverse complement strand
AAGCACACACACAAGCACACAAGCACACACACACACACAAGCACACAAGCACACACACAAGCACACAAGCACACACACAAGCACACAAGCACACAAGCACACACACACACACAAGCACACAAGCACACACACACACACAAGCACACAGGCACACACACACACACACACACACACACAAGCACACACACAAGCACACAAGCACACACACGCACACAAGCACACACACAAGCACACCCGCATCCTGGCAGCAAACCCAGAAACACACAAACCTCTCTATGGAGCGCGAGGGCGAGGGAAAGACAGACTCAACAGTATATCCCATAACACACCCTGGCCTCCCCTCAAGTCTTGATGGAGGGATAAACAAGGATGCTTTATCATGATGTTAAAGCGACTAACAGTCAGGTCTTTTTATCGTCGCAGGCACAAAACGATGCAACAGCAGATGCCAGAGGAGAATTTTCATTCATTCAACCCACTCGTGTCAATCAAAGACAGATCAGCTCTGAGGGAACATGAACAGCATCTGCTGGCATATGATTGTCTAGCTGAGAATACATTATTCCTGTTCAATAGATGACATTTGTTTGTGCTGTTAAAACTCAACATTGTACATCATCGCCACATTATTCATTATAATTAGAAATGAGATATTAGTTATAATCTAGGCCAATGGTTCTTAACTCCAGGCCTCAGGACCCAAAGTACTGCTTGTTTTCATTCTAGCCCTCTCAATGTTGACTAATTTAGATCTGGGACACCAGGTGAATGCAGTTAACTATAAGGTAGAATAGAAAACCAGCATTAGATTAGGTCCCGAGGCCTGGAGTTGAGAACCACTGCACTGGGCCATTCCTTCCACAAAAACACAGTCAGTCCTTCAGACGAATGATAGCAAATGAGGCATTCGGAATGCTCTGTCAAATAGCTGTATCTTACCTCAAACTCCTTAATGGACATGGAAGCGAGCAGGCTGATCTGTGATTGGCTGTCCACTCCACTGTCCTCTAATGGACTGAGGGAGCAGGATCCAAGCGGCCCCACTCGAGGCTTCAGGGTCTTGGGCTTCTCTGGTGGGTCGGACAGGCCTTCCACACTGGCTGATTGGCCCATGAGGAGCAGGGACAAGGCTGAGGCCCGGGCGGAGGCAGAGTGAGAGTAGCGGAAGGTCCTGCGCTGGGCAGCCAGTCTGGGGCTGTGTGGCTTGGGACTCATGGGTCTCACCGGGGTGTCAGGCGTAGCTGCCGTGCTGGACACTGGGCTTTCATAGGCCCCTGCTTGCGACCTGGAGCCAAACCAGGAGAGCTGATTGGCTAGAGCGGCCAGGCTCATGGGCGACAGAGGGCTGTACTCGTTCATCTGCGAGGCATCAGAGTCTTCTGAGGCTCGCGGCCTGGAGTCTGAGAAGTTGATTGACAGCCCGTTGGGTGGTACTTTTTCTTTCCTCTTCTGACCCTCGGATTTGCACCCCGACGGGGTTTCCTCGTCGGCTACGCTGTCCTGTAGACACCTCTTGGTGAGGGGGTCAGTTAGACACAGGGCCCTGAGAGAGGAGGGGGAGGCAGGGGGACCTAATCCTGAAGTGGTGGCTGAATGGAAAGCACAGTCACTGTTGACATGTCTGGGTGTTCTCACACCTCCACCGTCCCCTTCCTCACCCAACTCCCCGACCGGGACTGACTGGTTCCTGCTCAGCTGCTCCCCATCCTTGGCTCTCTCTCCCCTCAGTCTCCTCCAGGACTGCCTGACACGCCCCAGCTCCACGTCTCTGCCCGTAACAACAGGCTGTTCCTCCTCATTCTCCTTATCCATGGAGCGAGACTCAAACAGGCTGGAGAGAGACTTGTGGGCCTGGGCAAAACGCATGAGGAGGTTGAGGCTGTCAGAGCTCTTGCTCCTTTTGCAGCCCTGCCGGCCCTCAGAGGCCCCAGTCTGGTTGAGTCTGAGACCTGCAGGCTGGGAGGGGAGGGGGTTGTCTGGACTGCTAACCCTGTCTTGGGTGTCCCCAGGGCCTTCCGTAGAAAGCAGGCGAACGTGACGGGTTTGAGGTGTGGAGGGGAACAATCCATAGTCCCCCGCCTCTGTCTCATAGTGACTCTCTGGACCAGAGAACGTCTGAGGATCCGTTTGGTTCAGGATTTCACCCTTGAGGAAGACACTGTCATCATCTGAGGTATCTCCCCCCTGTCCACCCCCCAGCTCGCTGTTCAGACTCTGGTCAAGCCAGTCATGGGGTGAGGCCTCCCGCTTCACATTTTTTACACTCTTCCCTTTCCTAAAAGAGGGAATCTTGGAGAAGACCGAGAACTTGGAGCTCTTTGATTTCCCCGCTTGTCCTCCCTTAGACTTGCTCTTCATGGCTTTGTGGATGTGGGCGTTCCCCGAAACTGGCAGGATGGACTCTTCTGTCTCCTCACTGTTAGTGCTGGTGGTGTCAAAGTCGTAGGACATGGAGGTTGGGGTGGGACTGGGGCGTCTCTCGCTGCCTGCTGATTCCATGTCATGTGATAAAGTCACAGCCCTGTGGTCCTCTGGGTCAGTAGACAATAAGTCCAACTGATGATCAGATGAGTCTATACTGGACGAGTCGTCCGGGTGAGAAGACGGCCTCTTGGGGCTTGAGGTGGACACATTGGACATGATGATGTCACCGGACAGGACCACACTCCTGTCGTCCGCGGGCCTCATTCTAACCCTCTGTCCCCGCACCTCTTCCACCTCTGCTACCGTCTCATCCGCCACAGTCCCAGAGTGGTCCAGGGAGCGGTCAGGGTCAGCCTCGGGGATAGGCTCAAGGCTGTTGATGGAAAGCAGGTTCAGGCTGACATCTGGGTAGGTGTACCTCACGATCCTCCCCCCACGATCCTGCTGCAGCAGAGTAAGAAGACCGCTGCCCTGGATGAAGGCGCTGTGTGAGCTTGACCCCTCAGCAAACGAACTGTCCTCTAATCCAAACAGGTCAGGTGAGCTGCTACAGTCTAGTCTGTCTTTCTCTGGGGATTGGCAGGCGCTGGGCAGCTGCACCGCTTCTTTCTCCACACGGTCTAAAAGCAGACTGCTGGCATCCAGGCAGGAGGTTAGGCTGTCAGAGTGGCCCGAGGGAAAGTTAGCGGTTTTCCTAAAGTCTGTAATGCCTGGAAGGTTCCGATGAGGTATATCCTCGTAACCCTCGCCCTGGAGTCTCTCCAGCTCCTCCACCTTGGCCAGGCTAAAGTGACACTCGTCCCCAAGGCCAGACACGGCTGAGTCCTCACTGCTCCAGTAGGGTTCGACGTCCAGAGACGAAAGCTCCTCTGGCTCTTCCACGGGGCTGTCTGGATTCTCCACGGTCTTCACTGGAACTGTTGAGGCAAATGGGATGGGCTCATTCAGGGAAAGGTTCACACTCTCAGTTTTTCCCCCAAACTCCTCTGATCCACCCCGGGGCTCTGTTTGTACCTCGGAGAGGCGCTGCTCTGGCTCCTTGTCCCTGGTACGGGGGGAATCCCAGCCCCAACCTTCACTGGCCTTGGTGTTGTTGTTGGAGTCCGAGGTGGAGAACAGCGACAGGGTGGAGGGACAGGGTTCAAGCTTAGGGGCGCTGTTGTGGATCACCGGCTGATTCGGGTGGGTCTGAACCTTTTGTAGTTGACACGCATTAAAGTTGGTTCTCACAGTGATATCTGTCCTTGGTACTGGGACCTCCTGGTCGAGGCTGGTCGGGCTGCTTCCCTGAAAAGGCTCCGTCTTTGTGGGTTCATTTGGCACCTGGTCTATTTCACTAGACTCACTATGTGTACTGAGGTCAGCATGCAGGTCACTTAGGGTCTCAATGAAAACACTTGTCGGGCTGAGAGGAACTACAGCGCCCTCCTCTGGTGTATGTGGCAACTTTAAGTGGTCAGAGTCACAGGCCTCTGCTGTCCCAAAGTCACAGATATTTGCTGTAACAGAGGCACATATATCTGCGGTCACATTGTCTGTGCCGTGAGAGTCACAGATCTCTGCTGTAAAAGTGTGTGTACAGTCAGAGTTACAGATCTGCGCTGTCAAAGAATCACAGATCTCTGTTGAAATAGTATCAGTACTGTCAGAATCACAGACCTCTGCTGGAATAGTATCTGTATAGTCAGAGTCACAGATCTCTGTCTTAATAGTGTCTGTATTGTCAGAGTAACAGATCTCTGCTGTAACAATATTTGACTGTGCTGATTCAGGCAAGGCTGGACTTATTAATGCCTGTTGGCTGTAAACATGGCTATCTTCCTCTTCTTCTTCCTCCTTTCTTTTCTTGGTCAGAGGATGGGGTGATCCTGCCCTATCTTCTCTGTTTGAATGATCTGATAACTGCTGGGAGTGTCCTGAGTCTTCCGACCTTGAGCTGTCAGAGCGGGGGAGGGAGAGGAGCTCAGGGTGTAGGCATTCTACAAAACCGCCCTCGGTGGATGACTGGGGATAAGCAGAACCAGGCTGGAAAACTAGTGAATTAGATCCATCCCTCAGCCAGCTCTCATCTCTTGTGCTCTCTCCAGGTGAGTGACCACAATCCCAGGGTGTTTCTGTGGAAGAGCCCTCTTGGTCCTGGAGTGCGGGGGTTAGGTGACTGGCACCCTTTTCCTCTGGTTGTGAATTCAGACTCTGGGTTTGCTGTAGTCCTGTCTCTGTAATTCCTCCACTGTCTAACCAAGGAGGTCGGACAGACGGGAGTAACTCGTATTCTGATTGGTTGAACCTAGACAGAGATCGTTCAGGTGCGAGTGACGGGTCAGGTCCAGGTAAAGACAAGATGTCTAGCAAGGGAGTAGGACTAACCTCCACAGGAAGTTTGACCTCCACAGGAAGTCCTGCCTTTAAGGACGATATGATTGGAGAAATCCGATTCACTGTGTCATCTGTCCCTGACGGTTCGGCAGGCTCAGCTGAGTTCCTGGAGGTGTCACACACCTTGAGCTCTTCCTTGCAGCTGACACCCAATGCGCGTGCCTCATCGTGGGGCTTTGTAGCACTGAGGAGTGCCTGAGACCGGGGAGTCCCAGCACATGGACTAGCTGAAAGGACGCTTGCCGGGGTTGGTAAACGATGGTGAGCTGGTCTGTTTATTTGTGTGCTAGGTGGACCCTCTGCCTCTGTGCGCCGCGTGCCCGTACAGGCTGTTTCTGTGCAGTGTTCGTCGGTACTGGGCCTGTTTTTTCTGTGACGGTCCTGGATGAGTTGTGTGTTGGAAAAGTGTACGTCTGATCTGTGAATGTTGCGTGTCAGCGTGCAGTGTGTCTCAGGTGTGTCGGTATACGGTGTGATAGATGTGGATGAACACAGTGCGTCCACGGGATGTGTCACCTCTTTACCTGCACTACATCTATTTAGGGTTAGCTGCCTTAGGTCACTGTTGTGCTTCTCCACTCTACAAAGAGTGGATAGCAGATCAATACTTTGTATATCTAAGCTATGCTCCTCACCTCTACCTGTGTTGGGTAAACCTGGGTTCTGTTCCTTTTTGGGAGAATTTGTACAGTGTATTATTGTGTTTCGATTACTTTGAGTGCCACGTACCTCTGTGCTACGCTGGGTTTCAGTCTTTGTGCTGTGACTCTCTGTACTGGTCTGGACTGTTACTTCTGGGTTCTCTGTCTCTGTTCTTTGCATGTGTTGCTTCTTCTCAGAGTTGCATGTCTTCTGTCTAACTTTGTCTGTATTGTGTTGATGTTTATTATCCTCTACAATGTAGTTTTCTGGGGTGTACTCAGCGTTTATTGATACATCTGTACGGACAGCCAAACCTGGTGGCCCTGTGCTACAAGGATGACACACAATCTCTGTGCTGGGAAGGTTGTGGTTCTCTGTGCTGAGAAGGTTCTGGGTCTCTGTGCTAGGCTGGTTGAGTTTTTCTGTGCTAGGCTGGTTGAGTTTCTCTGTGCTAGGCTGATTGTGGTCCTTTTTGTTAGGCCGGTTGTGGTCCTCTGTGCTAGAGTGATTGTGGTAATCTGTGATAGGCTGGTTATCGTTCTTTGTGCTGGTCTGATAGCGATTCTCTATACGAGAATGCTTGTGGTTCTCTGTGTTAGGCTGGTTGTGGTTCTCTGTGCTAGAATGGTTGTGGTTCTCTGTGCTAGAATGATTGTGGTTCTCTGTGCAAGGTCTGCATACACAAGTCTCTGTGTTTTCTGTACTCTGGTTCCGTCTAGCTCTACTGGCTTGAGTGTGTTGGAAGCTGCTGTTCTCCAGCCTCCATCCTATGTGTAAGTCCTCAACCCCTAGAAGGGCAGACAGGGAATCCTCGCTACTGTCTGGGCTCAGGTCTGAAAGGGAGTCACACAGAGTGTCACTATGCCACGACAGCGAGTCAAAGTACTCCTCCGATGAGGTAATGTCACCCCCACTGCCGTCGGTTCGCCTCCCGTCCTCACTCCATTCCTGGGGGTCGCAGGTGCCCAGATCACACTTCTCAGCCTTTAGTCCTTCAGAGTTCTGGAGTCCCTCAGAGTCTTCAAGTGCTTCCCGGGTCTGCCATGAGAGCAGAGGATAGAGAAAAGAACAGTTGAAGAAAAGCCATTAGAGAACAGAAGACAAGAGAAGAGTTACATACAGTGCTTTCCCTAAGTATTATGACATCAATGTCCAATTGACTATTTTTGCTGTACATTCAAGGCATATGAAAATATAATTAAAAGATGAATATGAGGCAAGTGTATCAAACATCACCTTTATTTTCTGTCTGTTTCAACACTTGTATATTTTAACAACTAAAAATAACAGCACTGTCAAAGTTCCATCCCCCCATTTTATGTGTGCATAGATATTGGGACAGAGGGCTCACAGGTGTTTCAAATTGATCAGGTGTTTCCTGTTGCATCTATTGTTCACATATAAACAAGATATGAATGTGTAATGTAAGGTCCATCCTTTCCTTTTGCTTTTGGAGTCTACGTTTTGTGTCAGTAAGCAAAATCCAACATTATCTAGCATTGTGAAGCACCAACCAAAAGGACAATGACCAAGGAGTTCATAAAGGGAGGAAGAGTCAATCTCCTGATATAAATCCAACTTAACATGCATTTCACTTGCTGAAGAGCCACTGCAGTCAGAAACCCCCTAAAACAACCAACAGCTTAGAATGGCTATGGTAAAGGCTCAACGCATTTCAAAGGATGATACCAAGAGTTCGGTGATGTCAAGGGGTTGCAGGCCCACTGCTGTTAATGCATGCAAGTGATTGGCGACTAACTACTAGCTTTTATACGTCTTACATTTTCTTACATTTTTATTGTCTGCATAGTTAGTTTGCTCACAATAAATGGGGGGATAGAACACTGTTTATTGGTAAAATGTACATGAGTGAAAACAACCTGTATGTACCTTTCCCTTAATGTTGATCTTTAATTCATATTTTCATATCCTTTGTATGTAGAGCAAAAATTGCAATTTTGACTTTGCTATCCCAATAGATATGGAGGGCTCTGTAATATAGCTCAGAGACTGTAATACAGCTCTGCTAACACTCTGATAACTGCATTCCACAGCGCAGTCAGTCAGTAAATCAGAAAGAAAGAGGCAGTGCCAGGCTCCATGACAAAACAACTATGAGCCGTTAAAAAGAAGGAACACAGGTTTGTCTGTAATCAGCTGAGGTTAACTTACCTATCTGGAAATATAAGAGTATGAAATAGTAGAAATAACCAAATGACTATTTCCACACAAAAAAACCTAAAGATTTAAAACTGATGCAGAGAATTCTAGATCAGGCAGCGCAACAGGTACCACAATGAAACTGTCATCGATGTTACTGAACAGTGTTTACAACACACACACACTCAGTGTTGCTGACAGACAACCACAAATTGTCCTGGGGCCTGTGAGAGGAGGGGACCTGGAATTGCTGCGGTTTTTAATGCAGCATATTTTTCTTTGGTCAGTCTTGTAAAGAAAAGAAAATATACCACAGCAAGCAACTTTTAACTAATTATGTCGCTTCAGCCGTACAGAGAGACAACATATCGAGTCACACAGACACCTGCTGTCCTTTTTTATTTTACACAGCGCAATAAGTCAGATTTTAATAACAATAAAAATATCTTTTTTGGCATGTGCACATTTTGTAATACATTTCAGTTGTGGTTACAAATATCAAGAAGTAGCGGCCTGTAGTCGTCCTGCCACTCACAGGCCCACCACTCACTTCCATTAGCTCTCAGTCACAGAGTAGGATGACCAAATTTCAAACATTAAGAAGCAGGATAACATGGTAATTTTGCTGGACATTAGTGGAAAACGTTTAGCCAATAGCAATGCCATTACCTGCTACCACTGCACTGAATGAGCTCAATTAAATGCACTGCATGTACTGTAGCTTACTGTTGTCCTCATGCGACAGTCTAGGAGGCGCTTGGGATAGAAAAATGCCTAGAAAACATTTCCACATTTAACATCACCAGTAGTGCATCCATACAGTTTAGGACATATGTGAAACTTGGTACATTTTCTTCCATGTATGGGATGGGCCAGGGCACACTTACTTTGGTATTGGTTTAATCATTGAAGGTGGCCAAAGAATATTCATTTATTTCTATCTTCTCTATGCAATCTGTCCAGAAATGGATTGTCATATTACTTGTATTATGCATTTAGTAAGTCATAACAACCAGTAATTCCGTTTTCATCTGATTATCAAATAATCACTTTCAGCAACCAACAGTTTTGTCCACTCAGTGTGTGAGTGTGTGACTGACTGCCCCTTGTTTAGTAGCGTAGTGGGTTGAGACACAGACTGTCATGCAGGCAACCAGTGTTTGTGTTTCGCCACAGTCAAAACAAATGAGGCATTCAGGAGAGCCAAAAACTTCACGGACTACAACTTTCAATAACTATGTTATATTGAGCCTAAAAACCGGTTTACAGTTATATTGTGACTATTTCTGGTGGATTTTCAAAGTACACATCTGTGCATGTATTTTGGGGTAATGTACATAACACCCCCATGCGCCGTAAAAGAGGAGGGGTTTCCACAATTCTCTCGTCTTTTCACTTGACAAAATAGTCAGTTATCGTCACCTATATTCATAGTTATTGTATCAATGTCATTCACGAATGAAAGAAAAACAGACATATTTTGCCATGAACTGGAATAGCTTTGAAAGTGCAAAGTTCATCTTCAGTAGCGCTATCAATTTCTCAAATCTTACGGTATGACTATTCCAAGTTGTAAGTTAGTAGTTATTAATAAGCCTCTTACTGGGTAATAAGGTGTTAAAAAAGCCAGTGGCAAAAGCCATGTAGATCATAGATGGTTTTTATGGTGGAAGTAAACTTAGTAAGAAACGTTAGTCAGTTTAACAGAACGCTTTATGTTGTCTGACTGAAAATTCATACTTGGTGTGATGTTAATGCGTGACAAAAGTATCGAATGTCGAGATGCTAAACCGACGTATAGCTTAGTGGTGCTGCCTGTCACACGGGAGACCCCGGTTTGAATCCAGCGAGGGCAACAACATCATGGCATAAACATTCAAAACAAACACAAAAACAGCCATTTAATTTGACCTAGACAAATGGTATGAGAAATTCGCCATGCAGATTGACAGAACCGTTCGTAGGTGGTTAGCGGGACATGCCCACACCCTCAGAGACAGACAACAGAGCTCTGATGTCCTCAGGGTGACACCCCAAGGGGGAGGGCTAAAGGAATCACCACTCCGTTCACTGACTGAGACAGCCACTGTCATCCCACCATTCACAGACCATCCGAAGCAGCGGTCTCAACTGTTTTCCTTCTCTACAGTAATTAAGGAGTCGTGTCTAAGAAGGCTTAAAGGCTTACTCCTCTGGCCCAGTATTCCTTTTATGCCAATGAGAGTGAAAAGATAGTCGGGTGTAATGATATCAGCTGGTCCCCAGCCGTGTACACTGCACGGCCTCTGACAGAGCTGACTAGTGGACATGTAATGTACTCATCGTAGACATTCACTGAGCTCCACAGGGGTCCTCTGTCATGATGTGGTGTATGTTTATCGAGTTGACCTCAGTGATACAAAGTCTTCGCCAAGTATGTGAATGAAGCTGATCCACATCAGGGCCTAACAGCCCCAACTGAAATGTTAATATGTAGACAACGGTATTGACGTGATTAGTGTTCTTCTAGTTCCCTGATCATCAGACTTTAATTGGTGACAGGTTGCATTAGAGGGCATGGATCTTCCATTGCATAGTTAGTTGTATAAACAGGTGTGGCACTGGGCTGGAAGGGCAGCACATAGTAGAGATGTTGTGACATGCAGAAAAACACCCAAATTAACACACATTTAGGCCCAAGGACGCACAAAGAAAAGCAAACAGTCAGACAGACAATCAGGGATACAGACAGTCACAGAGACAGAGAGACCGACTGACAGGCACTCAGAGACATACAGTTAGACAGATAAACAGTCAGAGACAGACAGTCAGTCAGAGACAGACAGGGCTACATTCAGGGCACAGTTCCTGGCTCCACGGTGAGACTACGCCAAGGCACCAAATGCACTGTAGCTCGGAAAACAAAAGCCATCTGTTGTTTTTTAATTCGGGGACAGCACCAAGATACCATCTCAACCCATCACAGCACCACCTCGCTGAGTTCTGGGAAGTGGATTGGATCAGGGCCCTCTCAGTCCTCATAGGGGGTCTGGGTTAGGAGGAGATGGCGTAGATAGATCTGTGAGATATAGCCCAGCTGTCTGTCTAGCAGCACATGATTGAATTTAAAAATAAATATGTAATTGGCACAAAGGACTTGAAAAGATTCTGCAGAAGGAGGCCTGGTTGAATCATACTGGAAATAACAGAACACACACGAGACTATATTTCTCAGATCATCATATCTACTTACTTTCTTAGCATTTCTTATTTCTCCAATCTCTATGGCAGTGGCATGTGTGTTCCTATGATTGACAGGAAGGTAGCCCACTAGGTGACCTCAGGTTGACCCACAGTGTATAAAAGTGTGACAACGCAATAAGTTGCCAGAGGTGCCCCAGCCAGAACGTCCCTCCCCCATACTCCCACAGTCCCATGACTTAACCCGTCACTCATACTGTACCTGCACAAATACATGCACAGGCGAGCACCGGCATACAGAATAGGAGCTGCGACTGCAGAAATAACTGCTGGTGTTTGTGGCCAGGGAAACGGTTGCTACGGAGTTAAATTCAGCAGCTCATGAGACAGTGGCATTGAATGGTTGTCAGTCAGTTCTGTGTAGATTGGACCTACCAGTGGACAGCGTAGCAGGACAGAACACAAGTCTACATCATATGAGTCAGTGTCCAAAAATCACCTACCGTCAACTTCTAAATGCTGTCAATTCTACGTCTCATTTCCATTTTGTCATTCAAAGCTCACTTTGTATTTCGTTTACAGTCAGCGCAAGTAGAAGGACCGTAGTATTTTAGACAAGTGTAACGCAGGTGTTGAAAGACTCAGTAGGAACACGGTCTCTGGAGTCAACCAGGCACTTAACGTGAAACCCTCTGCTGGGATGACGGCATCACATTTACGTGTAAATAGATCGCAGTCACACACATGCAGAAGTACCCGGGCATGTCCCAACAGAACTATACTGCAATATAGCAGCATGTCTTTAAGGCTCTGCTGTTGCACTGCACTGGTAAACCTGTGTCCAGTGTGTTGACTGAGGTCAAATGAAGTTGATGGGTTCCTGTAAACATAACCAGGACCAGCCCACACAGGTACAGAGCTAATCCATGTGCACCCTGCTGCATATTAAAACACACAGCTAATCCTCACAGACTCTCTGGAGACTTTGTGATCTCTGAAGATCTCTCGATCTGGAAAATACAGACACAGCTGAGCTCCAAAACATACACACACACCTTTCAGAAGGAGTGTACTATATAATCAGCACCTACGCAGAATCCGCCCCTACTGATCTTATCAGAGCAGAATTAACCAGAAGCCTTGGACGTCAAACGGTGAACCGCTGAACAGAGCGGCGCTGCGGATGGAAACAAGTATAGTTGCTATGATCTCAGATCCCCAGTCCACCCTGCACGCCCTGGCCTCCACCCTACCCCTCGCCGCCTGCCCTCCCTCCGTCCCGGCCTCCTTCCATGCCAGCCTGCCCTCCTGTCGCCCTGCCTGCCGCTACACCAACACCAGGTAGCCAAAAGGCCAATCCCCCTGCACAGTGACCTGACTGACCAGTCTTCCACTCCAGGGCAGACTGATGATTCAGGTGTGTTCACACCAGGGGCCCTATACAAGCAGAGCAGCTTCTTAAAGGGGACGTGAAAAAAAAAATACATTCACCAACCAGAGCATCAATTGTGTTATGGAAACCATCCACAGCAATATTAAATACAGACTAAAGCGGCCAACTCTGTCTCTCCCACTCATGGGCAAACATGAACTCGCACACATGCACCGAGATTCGCAGACATTCGAGAAATTCTTCCCCACATACCTGTCCACCTCTCCTTCTGTCCTTCCCCGCAAATGGGGTGAGTGGTGACTTCCCTGGCTTCTCCTGTCTTTGGTTTCACTTCTTTCCTCCCTCCCTCCCTCAGTCTCTATGGTTCCAGTAACAGAAAAGACTCTATAGTTCCAGTAGCTCCAGGCTCATTGTGTAATATGTCCTCGTCATGAGGCAGCTAAAGACTCCACCTACACCGTCCCTTCCCTCCACAGTGCTGTGTGTGCATGAAGGGAATGCTGGTGGGTACCGCTCCGCCCGCCAGCTCACAGAGGGCCCCGGCTCTGAGACAGACCAATTGTGACGCCCAAGCTGCCCCGGCTAGATAGAGGGCAACACACACACACACACATGCTCTCAAATGAGCTGTGACATCCTCAACTCCAACTCTACAGCTGAGGTCCAGCCCTGCCTTATTCCTGCCTCATGGCTCACCTCAGGAGAGTACACACACACACACACACACACACACACACAGGCACAGACACACACAGACAGGCCGCCAAGAGAAAACACACAGACACTGAGTCATATTCCTATGTAATAGAAAGGAAATATTTACAGAGAACACACATCCACGACAGAAATACTGCTCATCTCTTTATAGACACACAGCCAGTAGAAAAAATAACAATGTAACCAAGCTAGAGGCTCGTTCTAAAACAGAAAGCCGTACTCATGACTATGAAAAAACAAGTGTGGATGTTATTTGGAAAGTAAAATGCATAAGTACTCACTACTAAAATATTCCTTTGTATATGTCCATGAGCCCGAACAGAACGCAGAGAATGACTGACAGCTGGCCAGCATCAATTATTAACATGCTGTAGATTCTCATTCTACCAACCCGAGACATCTCTCATCACTTGTTTCTTTGTTTGGTGCCGTGGAAACACCCAGGAGCGGTCGAAAATACACGTGCAAGTAACTCACCTGTAGTGATGACGAAGCAGGACCGCGTCCTAGGAGTGGTTAGGGTTTGGATTGGCTGGCTGAGGATGAAGAAGCAAGCAGGAAGCAGGGAGGGAGCAGTTGACACCAGGGTTTCTCCTCTCTCTTTCTGCCTCTCTCTCCCCCCCCTCTCTCTCCCCCCCTCTCTGTCCCTCCCCTCCCCAGTGACTCTGAGGTCACCACATGTTCTTCCTTTGCCCTTCAGTCAGAGAGACAGAGAGATCGGATGCATAACCTGATCTGCACTCTGAAGGGGGTCTTGGGGCATGGTACAGGAGGGTGTACAGAGGGAGTCCTGGTGGGCCTAATGTCATACAATACACATGTGTGCGCGCTTGCGTGCATACACACACACACACACACACCTACTGTAGGGAGTTAAAAGCTTTAACTGGCAGACGCAGGCTGGTGTGATGGAGCGTAACACTCCGGCCACTCAGGGCTGCGGGGGGCTGCGGGGGGCTGCGGGGGGAGGAGGCTAAATAGTTGAGCTCCTTTGTGTCCTGTAGATCCCCGAAGCATGGGGCCATAACAGTAGACAACAGAGAGAAGCACTGTCACGCTAACAATGGTACTGATATTTAACAACTACCCTACCAGATCCTTTACACACACACACACACACACACACACACACACACACACGCGCGCACACACACGCATGCAAACACAGCTAGAGGAACCAAGTCAGCTTTCTGAGCAGTAAGGGCAGAGTGGAGTGACTTGCTGCTGATTGGTCTGTTTCTGTCTGGGTCAGCCCCTTCCACAATGACCGCCCTGGTAAGAGACGACAGTCCCAAGACAACTGTGGCGTCATGGAGTCAGAGCATACTAGAAGCGTTACAACCGTCAGCTCCAATTCTGAGCCTCTGTACATTATTCATGCGGAATCTACTATGAAGAACAGACAGAGCTCCAGTGACCAGACAGGTCCCCCACACAAGCACATGCATGCGCACACACTATATACACATGCACACGCATGCGCACACACTATATACACATGCACATGCATGCGCACACACTATATACACATGCACACGCATGCGCACACACTATATGAGACTGCAACATTTTGTTTCATAGAGTATATAACGGCTGTACTAAATACCGTTCCATCGGCATTTCCTCAATCAGCTTCTTCCTCTTTTTAACAACCCGTTTTCCCATTCTGACCCACATGCTGTGTTTACTACAGTAATGGGCTGTATCACACAGCAGGCTTTTTATGTGGTATTTCAACCAAGTTTCAATTTGCCTTTCCCATGGCACATTAAACAAGCATCTTGAGTTAATCCCTCCTAATTATTCTTAATTGGATCAGAGATTACTGGGGATTACAGGCCAATAAGGACAAAGGCTGCATGCTTAAGAACCCCTAGGAAACACTTTTAGAACCAACATAATTATGAGTAATAACTCCCAACTGTAACATTGGAAAATATTACAAGAAAATTTGCAACAGCATCATCCTACAGCCCTTTGCACACTTTGATTAGGGAATAACTGAAAACCAGATTTGAAAATGAGCGACTTCCCCAAATAGAACTGGTACCTTGGAGGAAGTATTGCTAACATGTACAGTAGACAGGCATAACTATAAGCATAACTGATAATAAATCCCAAATGATATATATATATATATATATATATATATATATATATATATATTTATTTTTTTATCAATTAAACAATCCGATCAATTACAATTAAAATACTACACTTATTATAGAGCAAACAGTAACATCAGTTAGGATAAGGGTAAAGGTTAGGATTGGGATGAAGGTTAAGGTAAGGCTTGGGTCAGGTTGACAACAAGGTTTAGGATAAGGGCTAAGGTTTAGATTGGGATGAAGGTTACGGTAAGGATAAGGGTTAAGAGATATTTGGGATTTTACTAATAGTCAGTAGATAGTCTATCTACAGATACAATTGTCTCTCAAAGTAAGTTGTTGCCGTAATGTTGGATGGGTGTTGTTTGACAGCAGCGTTAAATATTGTCTTTTTTGTGACACTCCCCCATATAACTTAGTTTCCCAACCAAGCTTTTTCATATAACCATGGTCTCCCTTTGACCACTGACCTTCTTTTTCGGTTGCTCAGTTTCAGTCAACTGCCTGCTCCTGGCTCATCATTGTGACATTCTTTACATTTTGTTATCATTAATTTTACTTTTATCTGTGGGATATTCAGAGTTTATTTCTTGAAAGTCCAGAACTGTCTGGTATGTCTCCAGAAATTTCTCACAGACTTGTTTTTAAAGTTCCTTGGTCTTTTTCTTTGATTGTTTACAGGCTTTATTATACCTTGGGGCCCTTGAGAAACACGTGTATTTAACATGTCACTTCATAAAACTAAGTGTGTGACATACAAAAGCAGATGGGTGGAATACTTATGCAAATGTGCCTGTTCAGTTAAAATTTGTAGTTCGTAAAATATAATATAAATAATTTTCAACGTTTAATTATGTAACATTTGGAGTTTGTGTAGGTCAGGGATGGAACATGTATTTTATTGTTACACTAAAACATGTGCAAAGGTTGTTGGAGGATGAATGCTAAAAACAATCCATTGCATTCTAAATGAATCATTACTGCAGCTTCATGAATCATTACTCAATTAAGCTTTTATAAACAAATCTAAAAAATACTGCATTCTGTTGATAAAAAAATGTAAACTTCCAATAAGTTAATGTAGTTTTATGTATCTTGGTTTGTGAGGAATCACTCAGCTGCAGAATGCGTGCTACCTACCTGTTGGGATATCTTTGTGTCCATCTCTACAGCAGTCTGTTTTCATGCTGGTCCAGGATGTCTGACACCCTTTTAACAGAGGATGGAAATGCAATCTAGGCTGGGATAGAGATGCCTGCTGACAGAGGAGTCGGGCGTCTCCGTCACTCTGTCTGCTCTTGGCACCCCAGTTATTAGATAGTGCACACCATAGGCAGTAAGGATTAGAGAGAGTTGGAGGGTAGAGCATGCAGAGATGTAGCCATCTAGCCCAGGCAAAACTGGGACATTAACCAGGCAAAAAAGCCCACTGTACTGACATGGACTGATGAATGCAGCAGCCGGTATGAATTTTACATTCAAACAATTTAAAGGTCATTAATATCTAGACAGCTATGGGTACAGGAAGCACCTCCGGCATGACCGCGGTCACAGCTATACGATACCCGTTTCTTTGCCTCCGTTTTAAACAGTCCTGCAATCTGCAGCCCACGCACGGTCAGCCTTTGAGCACTGACCAGAATTACAAGTATTCACTGACGCCCGAGGCTATTAAGTCGTGACACAAGAGGTTAGTATTTTAGAAACTTGTCAGCAAAGATTTGTTCCAGTGATCAAAAGGGGCCGCGAACGTCCACACACACACACACACACACACACACACACACACACACACCCCCAAACACATGAATACAAACACACACACACAACTGAATGAAGCCATTTATTGGAATGGTAATTGGTTGTTTCTGCTGTTTGCATGCCCAGTGTATCCTGCTGTTCCTAATGGTTATTCCACTGTTCAGCCTCCTAACCCTTCACAGCCTCTACACCAACAGAGGTTAGCAACAGGACAACAGGGCCTCACACACCACCTCTGCCAGATCCTGAACAATAAAGCTAGTAATGACAGATGTGATTGGTCCGTGGGCGGGCGTGATGTCAGGGAACGCGACATTGTTCCTCTTAGGACACAGTGTTAGTGGAAAGGTCAACATTTAATATTCAATCCACCCTAGATCATATGCTACGCTAACTTTCCACATATCCCAATGCAACCCTAGCAAGTTGCTATGCTAGCAGGCCATTGAGAAGCCTACTGCAGAAACCAAACTAGCTGCTAACTGATAACAAAAGCACTCATTCATTTCCCCAAAACAAACTGCCCGGGCAGCAAGCCAAAATTGCTAACTCCATTTTACCCTACGAGGAACCAACTCACAGTACATATTACCATCAGATGATGTCTGATAACCGATCTATACTTAAAGACCATGATAGCAGACTGACTCTTTCAGCTGGTCACCATGGAGTATACTAACAGTTGGATGCTGGATACTACCAACTCACTGAACGGAGAACCGGGGCCAAGCTCTGTCTGTTGGCACATATTAACATTGTCTGACTGAAGGACAAAGAGGGAAAATAAACCCACATCGTTTCTGCTTCTCTCATGGTTGGTCAGCTATCGATGTTTACGTCTAGGCCTGTAGGCTTTCATCAGAGATTTAGGGAAGGCTTGCATGCCTGCAGCATACAAAGCATGTATTTTAGATTTAGCATAAACGTCCTGTCTCCCCACTTCTCAGTGCAGGGAAGAGAGAGATTCGGAGTGATGGAGCACATTTTTACACCACGACAGTTCTTTTTTGATAACCGAGACATGTTGCCAGTTTCCCATCACAGAGAAAATTTTTAATAGAGCAAACAGGTGAAAATGTCAGCCGTCACCCCTCACCTAACGAAGTGAGGTGCGATACGCGCTAACTGCAATCGGAGTCTAGCATCATTACATTTTCCCATCGTTACTCTGAAATCAAAATCTTTGTAGAACAAAGCAGAGCGGCTCAGGGACTTAGTGTGTCAGGCACAAGGGACGTTTAATACTGGCACCAACCAATCGGTAAAGTGGAAATACTTGAATGACAGTGCTGTTATCCAATGAATAGACCAGACCTAGAGCCAGAGCACGGTGCGTATTAAGGGTTCCCTTATCACGCATGGACACAGCAAAGAGATCCCAGGGTTTGGTTTTCATTGGCCTTTTGTGTGCTGAACAAGCAGTATGCTCAAGTCAATGGCTCTGATGGAGAACAGAGGCCATTCAATACTGACACCCAAACCCAGGGTTGGGTCACTCTGTCACAGGTGATAGTGAAACTCAAACCCATGGTTAAACCGTAGCAGTCCCAGGGCTACCATGTGAGGCACCATAGAATCTACAGAGGATTCTGGCCTGGTTATGTAAGAGGCCCTTGTCTCACGGTGTGACATTCAGAGTGATGATGAGGACCAGGGGGTGATAGAGAGGTTACAGCGAAGAGGGAACTGGCCTGGATGTAGCCAAAGCCAACTGTGTCAACATATGAATATTACATATTAAATATATATAATATGCCTATATATAATATGCCTACAGAATTGCACCAACATAGAAAAATCTGCATTAAACTGCAATTACACACATGCAGTACACACACAAGACGTGCACCCACAATGCCACCTTCCTGCCCTCCCACACAAACCCCCCACACCCCTGCCCAAAAACACATTCTGGTCTTTACGTAAAATCAACTGTTCTCCCTACAGCTGGCAATGCCATGGTAACAGAGCACAAAGAGAGAAAATAAAAGTGTTCCCAGAGAGCTTGGTTCAGAATGCTAATCACAATTCCCTTCTGTGGGGAAAAAAAGACCGGGAATCATTCCACAGCGATTCCCGGTAGGGTTCATTATCTAGTCTGAGATTTGTCGTAACGCCGCTTCGGTAACATCCACAGAATAGTTATCCTTTTCCCACATCACATGAGAACCAAACAAGCCAGAAACATCCCCCGGGCTTCACGGCCGGCACAACAACACTGCCTCATGTAGATCCCTCTGTTTTTGTTACAGTCAGATCAATTACATAAGGGACAGACTAGTGCAAAACGTCAGAACGTGGAATGCCCATTGAATCACTGTCACTGGGGATGCTAGAGTGAAATAAGGGCTTGGCCCGTTCTCAACCAGTCAGTAAGATGAAAATCCAGTTAGAACTCATTTCAGCTCATGCATAAACCCTCAGCACAGAAGGTGCTGGTATCAGTGTGTGTTTTGTTAGGCATCTCTTCTGGGCATTCTCCACAGAGCCAGACGGAGAAAGGGGAGGGAGACATCTGGTGCCCCACTCTAATACCAAACACATATTCCTACCTTATGCTCAATCAATAAAATGGTTAGTTCTAAAGAAGACCAAGTCTGATAGTTTTAAATGACCAAGTCTGATAATCTCTCTCTCTGAGTTATTGTTGTTCTAAATTGAAAATGTAGAGGGATTTTTACTAGCAGATATTCAAGCCATTGTTCAAGCTAACAGGTCCTAACATGGCCAACATTTTCCAAATTGAGTGTTGTTTAGATTTTTTTCTACATCAATGTTGCCCTATTAGTGCCTCGTCACTTAGCCAAGAACACAGGATCAGTACATTCTGGAAGTCCCACACTGGACTGCACTACATTGCCCTAAAGGAGAACTTCAAAGGAGAACTTTTTATCAACGTATTGTAAAATGGTTGCTCAGCCTGAATGAAATCTATGGGCCTTAATAAACTGTAATCCAGGATATATTTGGATAAAAACAGCCATTACTCACATCTAAATTCAGCCACCTCTATCTAAAAATCAGTAGAAGTGGGAGAATGTTAAAATAAAAGCACCCTCAAAATCACATGAAATCTTGTTGGCCATAATAACCAATTGAATTCAATTCAATTTGTAGGGGAGTATAAATAGACCCATATGAAACACAACATGTGGAATCAACAATAAACAGTACCTGTTTTTTGTCACTTACAGTTTATTTTGCCATCAAATATATATAGCTGAAGTTTGTAATGGCTGCTTAAAGAAAACTGAACCAAGGATTACAGCTTTCTGGGCACATAGATTACCTTTGCGTTAATTAAGGAACTAAAAAACGATAATCTCATTCGCTCATTTTCTAGGGTGCTCCAGCGGTCTAAGCTGTTGCTCAGTGAACATTGCTGCAGTATGGATAAAACATAACAAGCCCCAAAATATATTTAAATTCAAGAGTTATTCAGCAGAGACCACACAATAACCACTAACTACATCCAAAGTCTTGTAAATGTTATAGTTTGTCCAGGGGCTCATGAAAGCACTTTTGGTCCATTTGAAGAGGATGTGTACTTTTAAGGGAACAGATAAGAAGTTGTAAAACACAAAGCTGTGTATTTTCAGAGTGGAGATTCTGATTTACGATGTCTCAGAAATAAGTAAAGTAGTTGTGGAGCTGGTTTGGTCTCTGTGTCCAGCCAAGCTATTGGCCTGTGCTAGGCTACAGGTAGACACCCAAACTGCCATGTTTGGTGATTGGGGGGTGGGGTGGCTGGGTTGAAGAGCAAGATCTGCAGTAAAACTGGTTGAGTTCCTGTGGCAGAGCCGGCATATGGGTTGTCGGTAAATTGCCGTTTTTGTTTTGTTTTGCTGACAAAATGACTGAATAGATCTTTCCTGGAGAGGAGTCTCTCTAGAGAAGGGTCTCTCTGGAGAGGGTCCTGATTCTGGGCTTCTTCTATGTGGCAAAGTGAAGTGCTCTATGGATCATATCCTTCATAAACCAAGGCTTGTCGGCATTAACGTTTCTGATTTAGATCTTGTACAATACCTTGATGTAGAGTGTGTCACTCTCAGTTTATGTTGGCGTTGCGATCTTTGAATGTTGTCTAATCTGCAATGCCAAAGCCATCGTAGTTGTGTTAGCTCTACAATTTTTTTTGTCAGACAGTATATTTCGCCTGAAATCCGCTTTGTAATGTCACCTAAGCTACAGGTCAAAAGCCCCACAATTTGACACAGCTTTGACAAGATTTGTCGATTTATATCAACTTTCAGGTAGTGTTTACACTTTTGTCAAGCTGTGTCGCTGTGTTGTCCTCGCTTTAGCTTTAGTATTTCAAATTGGCCAGCCACACAGTCACATGTTCTGCAAGAAGTTACAAGTATATTGGTTCTCTCTGTCTTTGTCCTTTGACACTTGTTTGATGTTTTTGGCTTATCTGGTCTGCCTGTTTGACTTTTCTTGGGTCAGCATTTTAACATGTTATTTTAGAAGTGAATGTGTTTCCTGACAGTGACTGACACTGATCATTTTACTCTAATTACATTCCCGCTTGCTCTTTAGCTCAATCTGTTGAACACCTGACATACAGACACAGACATGAATGTCAACACTCCAAAGTGGTCCTTTTCACTATAATGCAAATGTGAATTAAATCCAATCCAGTCTCACTGGTACAGCTGTCACAAAGATTGTATACAGATACCCAACCTGAAACACCAAATAGCAAGCAAAGCAGATGTTAAAAGTACATTGAGCCAAGGAAGAAACCTATCAAGATTTTTTAATATAATTTTACATTGGAAGGAAGGAATTAAGTCCCTGTTAAATAAACAAGCTCTGTATTGTGAAATTGAGTAGCAAGCTGCCCTGAAAGAACACCATGACAACCAAGCTGTCGATCACCGTGAGTCGGAGAGAGCCCTGCCCTCTAGTCCTAGACTGGTCTAATGCACGCACATTAAAATATTACAAAGCACATACGCACGAACCACACACCTTTTCCACACATAGACAGAGACCGGGCAGACTCCTGAAGACACCCCGCCATCCTCTCCCCAGTCATGACTAACAAACACAACGACGGATGGTGATTTTTTTATTAGGGTTTGGCGTTTAGGTTTCCACAGGTCAAGGATCAAAGTTTAGAAAGTCACAGCTACACAAAGAGCAGAGAGAGGATGACCAACATGAACTGTGAGTAGTGTGTGGGTGAGAGAAGACAAACCCAGACCCTCAACAGAAAGTTATGCGAGGTGGAAGGACAGGGTCTGTCAGCATGCCCTGCACAGAACCAGGTGTCCATGTCACACCAACATGGCACCTCACGCAAGCCCCGCCCCCATCACGCACGCGGAATGTGAAGCTTGTGTTAACGCTAGCAGGCTTTGCCCTGTCTTGACTAAAACTCACAGTGCTCCCCAACATGAATGTCAGTATCGTTCCCTATGGTACCAGGCAGTGGTGTTGTCTGGATCAATGCCCCCACACTGTCTGTGACCATACCAGGGTTCATCATTTGGTGCTACAGACAGAACACCCACACACCATAGGGGACCACTGACTGGATCAGCACAGTTCAGGCTAAGTGTTACATCAATAAGTCAGTGACGAAACCAACACCAACCCTGTTTCAGCTCCAGCCTCCTAACAACAGAGCAGACAGGATGTTTCCATAGTAACCTTGTTACTCCGCTGAACCCATCGGCGCCGTACGCATGGTCAGTAAAAGGAACGACTACTCTCAGCACTCAAGACCCGGCATGAGCCAGTGTGCTGCCTGTCTACACAAACTCACAGACATTGGTTTCTTCCTTATCATAAGTCTGGAATTTAGTAACTCCAACAGCGAGGAACACATGTGGGTAATGCAGAGTTAAGAAACACTTGTCACTGGGTTGGATATTCAGATAATTTCATAATTATCCAATCGCTGAATACTTTTTTTTTTTTTTTCTTCAATAATGGCAGTGCAAGACTGAACAACAACTTGAAGATCAACTTGAATTGTCAGGCAAGCCACTACTCTGTCTGATATATTTGTTTAGACAAGCGGATGAGAAAAATATCTTTCCTTACATTCCCTGGCCATGCATCTGCCTTTCCACCCCCCACCCCCCATGGGCTTATGTTAGGACATACAGTACCTATGAATAAAACGTCATGGAAAAACTCTACTTAAGATGTAAATTAGTCGCACATGAACAGAGTCAATCCACAGTACATTTCTCAATACAGATGTTTATATATTGATAGATTCAATAATGATTACCTGAACATATAATGATTCATAATGATCTCTTGGACTTCTCATTTGTCCTATCAGGTCCATCTATTGTAGTCTATTTGGTGCCATTCACTCAAGCTATGCTGAGCTCTAGTGAATGGGCATTAATATCAAGTCTCCACTGACATATGCAGGACATATGTGAAGGTAACTGGAAAATGCCAACACCAACTATAAGCTTGACACAGACCTGGTAACCTGTGATCAATGTGTCGTCACATGGAGGAAATTCCATCATGTGTGTGAACATTCCAATATTTTAAGTACGCAAACAGACAATTTGGAATTTCCATTGGCACCGTTTCAGTGGGAGCAATAAAGAATGTGTGCAATAGTTTGTAACCTATTCATTGAAGAGTGATTTGGGAAGACTTTGGGATATTTTTCCTGACCCTTTTCAGTTTAAATGTAGTGGTCATTCCATGTCTAATCTGATTGTTTCCTCCAAGATAGAAGAGAATGCCTCCACTTCTGTCCTGGCCACCTACCATACAAGCGGGTATCATGGGCGATGTTGACTCCACGAGAATCCATACATGGGAATAGTGAACAAATACTGCAAACACAAAAAGTCTTTGCAAGTCTGCAAGTCTTCAAAGGATAGTAAACGTGTCAGCAAGTTTAGGGATTCCTTGATAAGACTATTGTTGAAATAGATTTGTTCCCTAAATGGAGGGTGTTGTTTCATGAGCTTGATGGGAGTGTATCCCAATGCACATCCCACTTACCAAGTTTTTTGATTTAGTACGAGGGCAGATTGAGCCACCCCGAGATCATTAGGTTTCTGGAGTGTGGTGAAAAACAACCTATTTCATAACAGAGAGACATTACATTCCGTGACATCCTTTATGGAGCATTGGGTGGTTTATGAGGGAGGGCATGTTCTCTGTGGGTTAGGTCTAGTTTCATGCAGAAACAGGAGGAACGCTTCAGGGCAGCTGGACTTCCTGCGGAGCCAGTTAGAGCGTGTGGATAATATACGTAGGAATCCAACACAACTGTGTGTGTGTCTGCATGTATGTACGCATGGACAAGACGTTTGTGTATGTGGGAACGAGTGAGTACGTCTGCATGTATGCACGCATGTACAAGACGTATGTGAATGTGGGAACGAGTCAGTAGGTGGGTGAGTGTTTAAGAGTGGACCCATTAAAAGGGTAGCGTTCATATACTGGAATCCAACTCTGAGGTCCAGTAATGCCTTTGGACTGAATCACCCCTGAAACACTTTACTGAAATACGTTTAACTGTACTACGTAAGCCAGGCTTTTTCTAACCTTTATGAGCTGCCAGGACATTTATAGTGGAGAACAATCCCCTTGTTTACCACTTGAAGTGGTTCTCAAATAATCTTTCCTCTGAATCCAGTTTAAAAACATAATAATATCTGGAAAAGTGTTGAGGAAAATTTACACCATTTTTATAATAGTAAAAAAAATCCATATTTCTCATGTTCTTGATACAGACTGTTGGCAAGTTCACTTATTTGAGAGCACAAAATCTCTCCCACCCACTGAGATTCACTACCGTAAATAATGGTTGCTTGTGTCTTAAGATAATATTGGTACTTACCAACTGTGCTGTACCATTAAGCAAAAGCCAGACATCATTAACTTTGACGTTCTCCAGTCTATCACCGCCAAGGAAGGTGTGGGATTGGGTATAATAGGCTTTTGCTACTTGTCACAACCCTCTCCATTCTCAACCAATCAGACAAGTTCCAATTTCAGCTTTCAGCTCTCTGATCCACTAGTCACCATGGCAACAGCTGTGCCTCAGGTACTGACAGACCGGCTCAGTGTCTGTGTGTGTATTGAGGAGATCAGAGCAGGACAGGTGTTATAATCAACAGGTGAAACCTCCACCTCCTCTGTGCCAAAGCCAAGGCCAGTCAGCCTCCCAGTCTAACTCCTGCTAAAGCTGATAATACTCCAGCCTTTACGTGCTATGGACCTCCCTCTCTCCCTCTCTCTCCCTCTCGCTCTCTTATTTTCAACCCATGATAAAGAACACTGCTTTAAATTCAAACGGCCTTTCTGGGTTATATACAACCTCTTGTAGCAGGGCCCCACTGCCAGCTTTCTGTGTCAATAGAGATGGGATGCAACAACCATCACGCTCCAAATCTGACAATCTTCCAGTATTTTCTGGGACATAAAAGCAAGGAGCACTAACACCAATACATCAACAAAACAAACCTGGGGCTCATTATGTCAGAATGACTGATTTAAAACATCAAGCATTTATACAAAGAAGAGGGTAGTTTGTCTAAGCTCAGTTCACTGACACTCCAAAAAAAACAGACAGAGGAAGCTGACAACTTCTTGTTCTGGCACAATTATTGTAAACAGCACAGCTTAGGGCTTCAGTATATCATTAAGTTCTGCATGATAGAGAACCACCTTGACAACAAGCGTGTGCAAGTATCACTGCGTAAATCTGTCAAGTCCACGCCCTTGCTCGTTCCATGTGGAAACTGAAACTATAAACGCTCCTGCTATGACCGAGAAAGTAAGACAGGAAAAGAGAGGGAACAAAGAAAAGAACATGAATAGCCCTTACCTCGAAGAAGGAGCGGAGGAAGTACATAACACTAAGCATTTTGAGAGTGTGTTGGTGGAGGAGAGAGAGACACCCTCTATCTCCCCCGGTTCCTTCTCTCCGCCACTACTTTTGCTCTCTTCTTCCCCTACTCCCAGCAGGCCTCGCCACGGAATGGACTGTAGTATTCAGAGCTCTCTTCGCGTCATGCTCACTCAACCTGTTGCTATTTTAAACAGACTTAGTGGCGGACAGCGCGAAAGGGTAGAGAGCAAAGGAGAGAGAGGGAGGAATGGGGAAAGCCATGCCAGAAGCTTATACTGCTGAGGAGTTGCATAACAATGCGAGCTTATCACCAGAAAGCAACATAGGAGGCCCTGTGCCTTCACTGAGCAGCGCAGCCTCCAGTCTAGTTACACACTCTAGTGTTGCCCCATGGGTACTGGTCCATTGACCAGTTGGTTCAACGTAGATGTAATGCAGACTTCTACACCACACTTTCCTGGCCAATCTCCAGTCTTGATCTAGAAGTGTTCAAGAGTTGTTTAGGAGAGTACTGCTTGAATGATTAACTGCTCCGTCTTTGCCTTATTCCCCTCAAATGACGCCCATGTTATAATCCCTAATGATGCCGACGGGTTCACTCTAGGAGGACGAAAATGCAGGAATTTCAAGAGAAGGAACGGTGACAAAGGTGTAGAAAGACGTATGTGTCTACCGTATCAGCCAATCGTTTATACGGGTGAGGGGGCTAATGCCAATTCTATTGATTATTTTCCATCCCCAGCTTGTACACTGCAAAGAGAGACATTGTTTCAGGCCAACTGTTAGTAAATAATTTCTAAGAGCCCACAGAAGCGTCTAGAGTGTTAAAAGTGGTTTACAGTAGAGGAGGAGCGTAGCACAGTAACTCTGAGAGGTCTAGTACATCTGCTGCCAACACACGTGTTAAGAACTGCTTAACGAACACATCCAGCAGTAGCATCCACATGGACAGGCAAGGGATCACTGTCAGTACGGCTCTTCAAACCAGCGCTAGGAATGGAACCATGCCAGTGTGTAGAAATGAAAAGCAAGCGTGTGATGTCTCCAGTTAGTGGAAACCTCTGAATATCAACAGATGAATAACATCTGTGATGTAACACATTTAAAGCGGTCAGATTAACCTGTGGGCTGGGCAAGTGGATAAAAGGACTTAAAGTCAAATATCATATGGTAATAAGTCAAACGAAGGTTGCAGAAAGAGAAATATACAGTCTGATATAACTGAATACACCCTTCCAAGAAAATGTTTACTTTGCCAGTGTAACCGGCAGTGCTACGCTGACAACACACCACACTCACAGCATCTACGTGGATATATAACATAACTGTTGCATTCCCAGCTGGGGCCAGAGCCATGTGTCACAAATGTCACTCTATTCCCTAAACAGGTCACTGCTTTGAACCGCTGCAGGGATAGCTACTTCATTGGAGTCCTGTATAAGTGGGTGCCATTAGGTAATTCTGGACAGGGTTAAGGGATATCAGACAGATGCTATCCAGTTTAACTCTACAGATCCACATCAAGGAAGAGGCATGTGCAGAATGGATGGAAATTGGCCGAAACAGAATTGAACAATGCAATTATGAAAAATACTGAAAGAGACACGGTTGAAAAGAGATTGGGATCTCCATTAAAATGGGAGAAATACATCTTAAATTTGTGCTTGATATGGGGGAGAATTGATGGAGATTTAACCTAAATACTGGACCGTCATACCATCGAGCTTATTTTGAAGTGTTAACACCTTGTTAGTGGCAAACCTCAACGCCGGGAAAACTCACAGAAAGTAGTGACATATCGCCCTCTGCAGAGTCAACGTGTCATTACACCAGATCAGCTCATTCACAAGGCCAAACCTAAACAGGCCAAGCAGAGGTCTCACCATAAAACGTATAGGGATTAAATCCTCTCTGAGATCTGTAAGTGAACCATGTGTTGGGCTCAGTGTTAAGTAACCGGTCTGGTCTGAGAGTCAGCAGAAACAATAGAACACAGTCCATCCGTATTTCCCCCTGGAGGCATGACTAAGACTTTTCTGTCAGGTGGCTCTGCCACGCTCCAGTCTTCTCTGGGCCAATCCAACTGCCCTTCCTGGCAGGACTGAACAAAAATGTGCTGCATGGCTTTCCTGGCTTTACCAATCACTCATTAGTACCAAATATGGATAGAAGCTAGTGGTTTCCTGAGATTTCTAGGCTAATGACGGGCAGATCAACCACCTAGATAAAACATCAGAGCGGGTAGAAATGACGTTTTTCAGACTCACGAGTTGGATAAATATCTGCCTTGTTGTTACAATGAAATGTAGGTCATCTCATCCCGGAAACTGACACGGCCTAGGTCTTTACGGGATATTTGTGCCATTGCTATAAGCTACAAAATTACGTTACTCAATGTTTTTTTAAGAACTAGAGAAAATACCTGTGGAATTCAGTCACATCAAACCAATTAGAGCTAAAAATACATCGATCCTTTGGTCTAGTTTTTCCATAAACTATGCAGAACACAGCTGTAGATGTTGACTGATATCCCCAAAATCCCCCTAAACAGCCCTTAGCTCAACCCTGGCGTGCTCACTGGTTTACAGCAGTTGTTATACAGGCTTATGCATTGAATCATCATTGGTCCAGTTATAGACGGGATGTGGCAATGTGTTTGCGTGTGTGTGTTTGCGTGTGTGTGTTGGGGTGTGTGTGTGTGTGTGTGAGTGTGTGTGTGTGTAGATGTGTGTGTCTGTGTGGTTGCGTGTGTGTGTGTGTGTGTCTAATGGGGCCTCCAGTTTATTTTTATCAGAGCAGATGTGGTCTAGTGAACAGTGTGTCCATCTACACAGGATCCACTCCACTGTCCTCATGAAGCCATCAACCTATCACCAGTCCAGATCATGTCACTTCCTTACCTTAGTCTAAAGACAGCAGATGGCTTGGTCTGACGTTCCTACATAAAACCTATATAACTCTGTTCCAAACCAGAATGTCTTGGCATATTTGACCGTTTACAACAGTTATGACAAAACATACGTATTTTGACAGAACTGATTGTGTTGGAAACTGTTTAAAACAGCAAGAAAGCACCTTGGGGGTTCATGGTGTATATAGACAAAAGCCAGTTAGTCATGAATAAGTGGGTTGCTCTATTAAGCCGTGGTGTATCGGCCACAAATGGCACATCTCCTCTGGCCTTATTGCTTACCTAACTGAGTGGACAGACTTGACTTTTACATCAAACGGCATACCACTTCATACTTTATATACTGGCAACCACTATATTTTGACCAGCAGCTTTCAACAGCATCCTTATAATTCAATAAAAATGTAGGTTGACCAGGGATGCATTATGCTCTAATTTAATGTGGACACTCATTTCCACCCATCACAGGTGCAATGTGGGTAATGCTTAGCGTGCTCAATTGTAAGTTGAGGTGCATTGTAACTACATGCACCCAAATAGCCCCCTGGTTTTACCGGTGCTACGACTGTCACGCTAATGCACAATGCATTCTACAACGCATTAACTTCAACGTGCAACTTACGGCGTTATGCCAGACTAATCCTGAGCTCTATGAAAAGCAGACATTTTTTTTAGACAAGCTAACTATTGAAAGTCTGTTTTTCAGCTCCATTTCACATAGACCCAACTAGGCAACAAAGACGTTTGCTGCCAACTATTTCTATTAACACTCAATTACTTTATTAAATCTGATAATAAAATTATTCTGCAAACACACACACACACACACACACTATTACAGGGTTAACTAGTCACACATTTTCTTTGATGAACAGTTGGAAGGATGAATGTCCTCTTAGTGGGAGCCAACCTAGAAATTAATAAATTAATGTGAACGTGTTTTCATATAGACCTGACTATTGTGTGTGACAGACAGGTTTACAGGTTAGGAGTTACTCAGGCCTGCCTCTACCCATGGAAGTGACTCTATTGTGTCTGCGTGGTTCTTCATTGGCAGGGACACACTGCAGGTTTCCCTTTGAGAAATAGTGTCAAAGAAGAAGACATGGAGTGGGAGGCAGCATGCTTGTGAGAAATATTGCTGATTAGTTGATCCAGAGGAGAAAGTATCCCAGTCCCCATCTTCTAAGTGAGAACAAAGAGAGGAAAGGAATTGGGTAAATCCCAAAATGTCATGGGAATGCATGGTTCTTGATATATCTGTATTGTCTAAACCACTGCTAATGTGAGTTGGCCAGAAACAAGAAACAGATCTACATCCAAGGAAATCCAACTTAAGTTCACAAAACAGAGATAGCTGAGGTTGTTGCTAGGAGACATTTTCAAGCATATTATCAAATGACCATGAACAACAACAAAATCATGTTTGAGGAATTCCCCAGTTCTGCTATAGCATTTGGTCTCAGATGAGTTGTCCCCTTGTGTCTTACAGCAATTAAATGCATTGGGTGGATTTGAAACACATAAGAAACACTTCAGCTGTTTTGTTCAGTCAGAGGGCTGTCCCAGTTTATTTCCCAAGGACAGTACAATGCCTCTGGGTTATGATAGGAGCCCAGCAGTGCCTTGGCTTACGACCAGATCTGTCATGAGTGGCTTCTCTCCTCCCCACTGCTACATTTCCTCTCCACTCTTTTCTTTGTCGTCTTTGTTTCCCCTCCCCTCCACTCCTGAGGTCACAGTGTGTGTGGCCTCAACCTTTCATATCCAGAGCCCTGTGCTCGCGCTTCAGATCCGGCTCAGCCAGACGAACCTCTTATTGGTGACTGGAGTGTGTGCATGTATGTGGGTGTATGTGTGTGCGTGTGTGTGTGTGTGTGTGTGTGTGTCTGTGTGGTGACAGGTCAGTGTGTTTGGGGCAGACTGCACCCCATCCCGGTGAGGCAGGAGGAAATGGGAAGAGAAAGACATTGTGAAGTTAGCAAGGCAACGCGTCATATTAACTCCTCCGTCATGTTTGCTGGACTGGTTGAAGGGAAGAGGACCGAACTGGAGATGTAGTTTCAACCCTTTTTGAGGAATTTGAATGACTTTTTAATCCCCACTTCAAATAATTTTTGCACTGTATTTTATCAAAATCACACACATCTATTCTGCCGCGGTGAATAACAAGGGTCTTTAAATACCCCATACTTCCCTGAATTTGTATTGTAATTTGACTGCCGTTGAAGAGTGTGTGTTGTAATGCTGATAGGATGTGGGCAGGAAGGCCCATCATAAAAGAAACCCTGTAGGTCTACGCAGGTCTCCAGAACACATCAGAATGAACAGAGGATGTGCACCAGTGCAGAGTTGGTTGGGAATGTTTGGTCCGAGCATCTTCTGTTGATGGTGCTCTGGTACATACGTCGTGATGGGGCCACGGAGAACGGCATGCCTGCTCTGAAGTGGGCTTCTGAAGGACGGGCTTTGTAGACCACAGATGGTTAGAGTTTGTCAATGTCACGATATTTGACACATTCACATTGTTCCTGGGAGCTCTGACAGAAAACTGTCAATCAGATATGAAACCAAACATATCAGCGACCGGACCCTTCAAAAACACTAGACAATGTAAGCTAGAACAGGGAAAAACAGACTTGGTTTAGAGATCAAAGATGTATTCTCCTACGTCCCAAAGGATATGCTTAGCTGTAGTGGCATCCAATTGTAATTGTCAAGCTTTTCATGGCAAAATTCACACTCCTGTGAATTGATACACAATTGAGGTATATCAATCACACTTATAGTCACACACAATTGAGTATGAAGTACGAAATGAAGTAACATTGTTCATATCGCGTGAGTTGTGAGTGTGTGAGTAGTTTAACCTACCCAACATAGCTACAGGAAAGGTCTGTCAGAAAAGGTGGAGTCCAATGGAATCTCAGACATAGGCAGGTCGATATGCCCTCTGAACCCAGAGACAACACCTGTTCATCTGTCACTCAACAAACAGTTAAAAAAGATCAGACAATCAACAGATTGGTCTTTTAAGTTTAAAAACAAAGCTTGTTGGAATACAATTTAATATGTTTAAAAAAGTGTAGCAATAGCTGTTCTACCTGTTTTACGGGTTTGAATTGGGTTGTTTGAGATGGTTGAATCCTAAGCAACCTGCCAATACGTTGTTTGAGTGACGATAGACAAATGTACAGTAGCCACATTTTGGGTGAACTTAACATTGTGGCGCTCATGGGAATTTCCTTTTTTCAGCTTCCGACCAATTCATACCAGTCACTTAAAACATGAAGGTTTTTTATTACCAATTAAAGCTATGGTTTGGCCTTTCATTGCAAGCGTTTTTCTAAGGCACGTGACACCCATCCAGCTTCACCAGTCTCTCTCTCGCAGCTCAACAAGAAAGGCGTTTCTACACAAACACAAAAGTAGGAAAAAACAAAGCCGATAATCCAGTTCTACCAGTGTGGTCCCAGATCTGTTTGTGGTGGCTTGCCAACACCAATGTTCACTGGCATAGAGTGAACTGCTCGGCCCAGGAACAAACAGAAACACCTGCTCTGAGTATCCTAGCTCTTCTGCTTCTCTCACAACCAGAACCTTAAAACTAATTAAACGTCAATGTGAAACGCAATATGGACAGAGGTCAAAGTTAATACACCTCATACAAAGCCTGGAGTCGGTAAACAGATGATGTCATCATTTCAGTGCTCCTGGGCAATGTAACCACGATGCTGCTAGGCAGCTGAAATACCATTGGCTGCAGTTCCCTCTTTAACGGCCTTGAGGCCTGCAGACAATGCAAGGGTCACCACTGAGTGTCCTAGAAGCTTTCCTGATGCCACTCATTCTCACGTATAACAGAAACCTAACGTGGAACACACGGAACACAGATGAATGGGAAAGACAAGCTCTGCGACCGCCACAGAGCTTAGCGTTCCAAAGCTATTGCCGTTACTGCTTGTGTAGCTGCTAGCAGTGTCTTTAAAAACCATCAAAGGTTCGATGTGGACTTCGAGGGAGACGTGTGCGTGTGTGGAAGGCCAAACCTACAACTCCACCATTGTTGCTCCCTAATAAGAAACGAGAGCTGCATAGATCCTCAAAGCGTGAGAAATCCACTCCACAAGCCTTCCCCTCGACAATTCCGCCTTCCCTCTCAGTGATAATTAAAGCAATATACTATTCATTCCTGATGAGACAAGCGGAGTCTAATCAGAAGTCAGGCGGAGAGGAGAGAAAGAAAGGAGTTGAGGTTCCTCACTACTGTTGAACATAATCTTAGTGACCGGTCATCTAAACACTGCATCGTCAATAAACCATCAACTATTAGAGACACTGCTGGTATCCACCGAGTCTGAGGAAAAAGGAAACCATTGCTTCATAGAGTTCAGGTTTCACAGAGTTCAGGCTTCCCCTCACAGGTGTTAATGGGATAATTAGTGAACATGGGCAGGCATATTTTGTTCTGACAGTTACAGACACACACAAATGTCTACATGAATATGAGCATACAAAAACACACAGATACACACGCGCGTACACATGTTAACGGGCCATGTGTTGGTCTGAAACCCTGCATTACCACCCACGGGCAGATGTCAAACTTTACAACGTGTTTATATGTCAGACGCTAAAACACTTAACATTTTGTAGCTTTTGTAAACGTGGAAACATCCCTGCAATCACAGAAAAACATTCCATGACTGTCGAGAGACGCTCGACACAGCCTTCCTTCAACTAATTAAATCAAGTTAATACTAAGACTACAGACACTGTGTCAAAGGGAGGACATCTGAGTGGTGCCACCATCTAAGGCAGGAGATCGCGGTCAAATTGCATCACGGCAACCGTACAAGTACAAAAAAGGCTGCTTAAAATGGCAAATTATCTTTCCGTTGGCAGAGTAATGGCCAGCAAAGAATATTGGTTGTTTTTGCCTTGGCATGGTGGGACTTATTTCAGAGGATGCATGTCCTGATCTTCAAATCTCCTGAGTCCACTGGGAGTTGAGAAATGGCCATAGTTACAGATTGGATATTAAGGAATTGGGAGATAAATGACCGAATTAACCTTTTTGTGAAATGGTTCACTTTAAATATATTTTCCAATCATAATTGTGAATCGGGTTATCAAGGTTATCATGTTCTAACCAAATTCAACCGTTGATGTCACGCCCTCCACATCAGGCTCTTCCTCTCCCCGGTCTGTCCGTGTATGTTTAGGCGCCGGATCCGGACTCCAGTTCCTGCTTTTCTCCACTACCCCTCAAGTCTCCACACCTGTGATTCATACCCTCATCAGACTGCCTTCAAATACCCTGGTTACCTTCTGCCCGGCGCTAGATCGTTGTCATGCACTACTTAGTAGTAACGTTCACGGCCACTACAAACCTGACTTGAGTAGACCTATTTCAGTTGTTTCTCCCTGCTAACCTTGTTTTTCCTTTGTTCCAAGATCCACAAACACATGCTCCTGCCCGCCTGCCAGCCCACCTGCCCTGTCTGCCTCGCCCGCCCTGCCTGTCTGCCCAGCCCTCACCCCTCCGCCCTGCCTCAGTCCTTCCACTCCAGTCACCATTACAATACCTATTTAGTATAACAGATCGTGTCTGGTGTCGTGCGCTTGGGCCCACTCGCGGCTCCCTCACTAACAATAAAAGATGACAAAGAATGTTCTATATATATATATATATATTTCTCCCATCTCACTGCCTCTGTCTCTCTTGGCCTGTTTGTCTGTCTCTCTTTGCCTCCCTCTCTTCCTCTCTTTTCATCTCACTAAAAGGTCCTGGCCCTCAGCATCTCCAAGGTAACCCAGCCGAACACGGGGAATTATCATGCATCCGTTCCTTCATTTGCATCACAATTGAGAGGGCCTGGGAGGCCCAGGTCCAAACCTCACCTTCTCCCAACCTCTGAAAGACAAACACAAGCACTTCTGAAGTACGCCCCCATCCATCTCATACGCTTTCCAGCCACTCGGTTAACACAGAGAACGAACTGATTAGGAAGACATTCTATTCAGCTGTGGGAGGTTATGGACATGTCCTTTGTGTGATAAGGATAGGGTTCATGAAATAGGGAAGGACTATCTAAAGCTTGTCCAATGACAGACGTTTTTGATTTCTGTGACAAAATGTTTTGCATCGCCGTGCCCTAATGAACACAGCCCAGGTATTCAGAGGTGTACAAGCCTGCTTTATAAGAAAGCCAGGTAAAGGCCTCTTCACTCGGAGTCCTGAGAGGCTGGGCGAGGAAGGAAAGGAAGCACTGCTAGACTCATTGAGACAGTTTGTTAAATGTAGCAGAAGGATGTGGGGATGGGGGACACAGGCAGGCAGAATACTAATGCACTTCTCTTTCTGTGTGGTCTTACATTTAAAACAGTGATGGCTGGGAAGGGAACACTGGCTGGTTCTTCTTCATCCCTTTTCTGTTAGATGGTAGAGGACCATTGTGGTATGACCACCCAGAAACCCCTAAATATATAATATCATTTTTTTTTTTCCAGGAATTTTTATTCTTTAGTTTGTGCTGAAATAGAAGTAGGTCATATTCAAACGCATCCTACAGAAAGCAACCTCTGGACCACCCTAGACCACAGACACACTAGTTTAACGGGTTCTGGAAGGCAGTGTTAGAAATCAGCGTAACACAGCGTATTCCGCTGGCGGTAACACAATGAAGTCCCTAGACAATGACAAAGGAGTAACATTCCTCTCTTCCACAGGGCAGAATAGACAAGACATGTCAGTCCCTAAATAGGTGTCATGCAGGGAGGGGACACTAACTGACTCTTTATCTGTCTCTCACTCATCTCTCTCTCTCTCGCTCTGAGGCTTACACATGTAGACACATGTAGACACACGCACACACAAAAGCCATCCTCCACATGTCCGTTGTTGCGAAGCCAGGGAAACTTAATGACCAGTCATAGAAACAGAGAAACCACAGGACCAGAAAAAGAAAAGAGAAAAAAGTCATTGATTACAACCATCATTCTGCTTCCCTCTTTCTCTCGGTCTGCCTCAGCTTCTACCTCTGCCTTCTCATCCCTGGCTGTTTTTTTCTACCATCTCCCTGATTTAGCTTCTATCTCCAGCCATTGCAATGTCCATGGTTCTGCCTCTGCCTGTTCCCGGTAAGGAATACTTTCTAGAGGAATTTTCTTTGGCTTCCAACTCAGGCCTTTGGCCTGGCTAGCAATGCTTCTGACTGGAACACCAAGCAAACATGTTAGATGTGGATAAGTTGGAATGTATTCCTGTATACCTCTCAACCACTCCCCATTTCAGCTCAGAGCAAGGCAAGGGATGGGGGAGAGCTGGGTGAGGACAGAGTGAGGGTACACAGTCTTCTAAACATAAGTCATCCACCCCTAAATGTCCTAAATGTGGATCCGTCCTAAAACACTCATCCACCAGGGTGTGCTGGGAAAAGACGGGGAAAGAGCCAGTCTGAAACACCACCAATCGTTTCCATGGTGAAAAGACAATGTGGCTCTAAGTATCAGGTTCACTCTGCTTCTAGTCTTCTCAACAGGCAGCACTTAACTCTGCTTTCCTACATACCTCCAAAGAATGGAACCCAAAAACAATCAATTGGGTCACTCAAATAGACCGTACCAGTCTTCCCCTCACAGTCGAGACAGTGGCAGGAAAACCAAGGTGTGAAGGGGGATTTTGCCTGTGGATGCATTTGAGCAACTACATCTGCTTACCTGTACCTTACATGGGGTTGTATTTCTAGAGTCTAATGACAAGAAACATGTTGGGACTAGGTGCGGTTTCCTTTAATTTTCTACCACACCTCATCTGTGAAAAGGAGATCAAAAAAGGGTAAAAAGCCAGAGAAATAGATTGAAGTTATATCCTAAAGACAAAAACACATAGGACTCAACACGTTGGGTGAGTGGACCAATGTCATAGGCTAACAATGATTTTGAAAGGTTTTAGTACAGCCAACCAGGTGGCCAGCCCAGCTGTATCCTGCAACAGACCCTTCCTACTTCTCCTTAAGCCTAACGGATGTGTCCCAGTCAGTGAGTGACAGGGAGAGGGATCATGACACGTTAGTGACATACTGTAACACTGCTTATCCCTGCTCTCTACTTCAACTGATGTGTGTATGTGTGTGTGCGTGCGTGGATGCGTGCGTGCGTGCATACAAAGTGAGAGATTTACTGTCAGTCAGACAGAGTTACCATACTGTAGCCTTTCCTGGACAGGCCCCATTACCATCCAACTATACAGATGCACACAGCAGGCCTGAAATAGCAGGGAGGCAAAATAGCAACAAAGGCTTTGGAAGCCAGCACATTGACTGTAGGGTTACTGTGGTCAGCTCTGACCCCAAAGGCCTGGTAGAGAGCAGCTGTGGCGTTAGTGGTTCACTAGAAGCTACAGCAGCAGGAGGAAGCAGATACCACACCAGTGCTCCTGTAATGCAGGCTCACCCTGACCTGTGGGATGGTAGTTGGACTGTACACACAAATACAGTATATACGCACGCAGAGCATATTTCTACAGATATACACATTGACACAGCTAGACATTCAATCCACTAGGGATTATTACACTGGACCGATCATGAAATTAACCCGTTCTCTTTCATATGATCAAAAGATTACATTCAAAACACAGGCTACTGAATTAGGAAAGAAGCTAAAGATCAATGTTTGATTATTTGACATATGGCTTGTGGATCCTTCAAAAAAAATTGTGCCTGAGATATAATATCTATACATAAGTAGTTAAAATCATGAAATGTTGTACAGTATTTTCCAATGTTTTTTTCAGATGCTTTGATATTACACGCACAAGTATATAGGAATATTTTACAACTCTTAGTACAGAAAACACAACAGATGATCAAAAAAGGCATTTGTTCACAACTCTAAGTGCATTTGACATTGACTGAGTCCAGAAAATCTAAAAAGACAATGCATTATGTCCAAAGTACATGCATAACTTTTGATGAGATTTTTTTCTCCATTGTGAAAATACCTTTTACTATCACTACGCTCATTGTTCCTAATTTATCACCACTCAGCCATTTGCCAAATATACTGCTTGGGTTTTACATAGTTTTTCCTACAATTATCAGATTGAAAATTACAGAATTACCACCCTAAGGCCATTGATTTGTATGTGACCTCTGTGGGATTCAAACCCACAACCTTGCTGTTGGTAGTGTGAGTCACAAAAGACAACTGTGTTGCCTATGTACCACACAATAGTGTCATAAACAGGACACGAATGCCATCCACAGTAGCACCACCTCTGTTAACTGTATAACCATATGAACCATGCGAACACTGACAATGTCATTCAACATGGACCAGAATAGACAGAAAGGCAGAAGAATAAATCAGAGGGCCCTTGAACAGCATCAAATTGAACAGAGGTGGAAGGTCTATGACCACCATCCCCATGAGCATGTGAGCCTCCAACAGCCCATGGATAAGCCACGTCATGACATCACTGGTGACCAATATCATGTTTAGATTTGCAATGCCAAAATATTATTCCTGCAGTGCCTGAAAAACAAAGATAGTCATTGTGATATGGACAAGATATCATGGCCAAATGCCAAAGACAGAATCGATTCAAATTAGTGTGGTGTGTGCTAAACAGTGACATTCCTTTTATTTATTTATGATAGTACTTGTTACACTTGATTAGAACAAAAAAACATGTAACTTTTTTCCATCAATGATTGCAGAAGATTTCTTCATTGATCACACTTGATCTTGGGATAGAAATTCTGGAAATAATATTCTGTCAATTATAATGGGCAATGTACATTTAAAGTTTTGCCTAATGTGAAGACAATGAAATAACAGATCACTTTCAGCACTTCAGAGTCATTTGAAAACATGTGTCTTTCATTGATTGGTCTTGAAATAACTGATTGTTACTAAGACTTATAGAATTGCACTCTATTATGTTTTGATGTATTTTACCAAAACCATAGCGGTTGAATCATGGCGAAAGATGTTTAGAGCAAAATCTGTTGTTTAGAATGCCAACTTAAGGATTTATGAGTATGATCTTATCGCAGTCTTATACTAAGGATTTTGAAACACTGCACCATAATATTGATATAGTACCAAAGTGGCTAAAAACAACTGTATTTGAAATGGTGGGATGGATCTCGCTGCATGTAAATGGAGAGCAGCATACTCTTCTGGTATTTTATATAAAGTACCCTTGCAGAACTTCCAATATAGCCGATATATCTCTTATCAAGGTTAAAGCATATATAATGTGAAAAAACAGGATAGTGCTAGATTAGCCAAAGGTTGCTTCTGAACCAGGTCAAACTGTCTTCAAATGGTATGCCCTGCAGAAGTGGAATGAGCTCAGACTCGAACGACATGTGTCTTTAAGCAAATTTAAAGGAATTGCAGGAATATCCCTTGAGGACAAATGGACCTGTACTTGATATACGGTTGTGTGCTGTCTTGTTAGAGTGTTTCTGTATCTGTTGGTGAGCATGTTATTTTTTTGTAATAGTGAAATAATAAACACAACACACACACAGGTCTCAAGACACACTGTCCGTATTATCCAAGGATACATGTATTGCGTATTTGGGTGACCATAAAACACAACAACAGGCCAAAGCAGATCAGCCACCAATGCAACCTGAAGGCCCAAAGGCTGATCATTAGAAACCCCAGATAAGCTTCACCACAACTTGGATGTAAACCCTGGTAAAGCCCTCCCTGCCTGTTGACAGCTCCACAGTGCCGTTGACCGTTAGCGGACCCCAAAGGGTGATGTAATACTTGGCCCGGCCCTCCCGGACCCTGCCAGCTCCATGAGGCTGCTGTCCGCTCCAGTGACCACGCACTCAGGCGTGTTTTTGTGTGTGTGTATGAGTGTTTGCATGTGTCTCTTAACACTTAGCCCATTATGGACATTCTAAGCACAGGAAACCATAGTGTTGTGACGGATAGACATACACGACAGACTGACTTGAATCAAACCAAAGGGCATATTTGCACAACTTCATGCATACACGCACAACTTCAGGCATACATTCGATTCACCACAGCGTGGAGACACATTGTGAAGACCAGAGCATGGGAAACAGGCCTCAGTCCAACCGTCCTCCCATCCTTCCGAGCCTTTAGCTGCATTTGAAATCAGAACATTCCTGGTTTTCAGCCTTGTGTCAACAGAGTGTTAAAGCCTGGCCAATAGGCCGAGGAATGTGAGGGGTTCACCTCTGGACTACGATATAGTGAGCAAACACATAGTTCTCATAAAATCACAAACACACACCAACGCACAGGCACGACGAGCACACAGACACACACACACACACACACACACACACACACACTCAAGCCAGGGACAACCCTTTCACTTAAACACATACACACACGCGCGCACCAAGCGGTCACATTAACAATACCCAAAAGGATGACACACTCACATACAGACACGTTTAAGCATAAACATGTCCACATATGGATGTAAACCAAAGAAACTGGATGAGACAAAGACAAAGTGAAGATTTCCATTTAAATCCACGTAAGTGCTTAATACCATTAGATGAAATATAGACATATAGTTAAAATGAACTGACAAGAGCAACACGCTCACACACCATCTGACACTCAGCGCTCACCTCAGCCAGGACTGAAAATATCACACAGGGACAACACAGACAAAGTAGAAGTAGCAAGCTATTTCATTGCTCCCAGAAGAATACGGGTCCAGTAAGTATCCATCTAATCCCTCTGTCCATCCTCGCACATCTAAACCTTTCCCTGAGTTGAGTGAAGCCAGCTGTCTGGTAAAAGTGTTCTCACCTGAGCCATAGTGGTGCTGCTGCAGCATCCTCTGACAGGCAGCAGTAGACAGGGGAATGGAAGGCTAGGTAGCTACTAGCGAGGTCGCTAGGCTAGCTGTGGGAGTCGAACACGCTCAAGACTAACAGGCGGTTCCTTTCACGGCACGGAGGCAGCCCCAAATCACATAAACAGACGGAAGCGCTGATGCTACAGCCTGTCTCGTCTCAGGAGGCAGTGAGCCCAAACCCAGAGAAACATTACAGGGACAGAGAGAGAGAGGGAGAGAGAGGAAGTGAGGAAGGGAGGAAGGGAGGGATGGTGTTGGAGACTTGGCCGGCCAGCAATTAAGTCTCTGAGAAAATCGGTTTGCAGGGTGGTTGTGCTGGTGAGACAATGTGGGTCAAACAGTGTGTGTGTGTGTGTGTGGGTGTGTGTGTGTGTGTGTGTTTGTGTGCATGAGGACAATCTCTTAGACTTCAGGAGGATAATGAATGGAAAACCGGACAGAGAAAACCGCCAGCTTTGGAGAGATGTCACACATGCCAGACCTTTGTGATCAGTGCAACCAGAGGGGAGTTCAGATGGACTCGGACTAACGCCGACTGATCCAATGACTCTGATGCAGTTGTGGCACCTCCCTGACGTAAAGGCTTCGGTCGACCACCACAGAACACCTGATTCAACACTGACTCAATCACTGGTCAATATCGGTCAGGAACAGCCCAGGCAACACAGGCTCCGGGACACCTCTGGACTGTGTTGACCACTCTTGTCTCCCTTTCCATGTATCAGAGCGCTGTTATTTAAAAGGGTCCTGACCTTTGCTGTTCAATTTATATTTGAGTAATTTATAAGATGCTAGTTTCCAGAGGGACTTACGGCACCAGGTTTTGTACAGGATATTGGTTGAGAATCAAATCAACAAACCTGGCATTGCAAGCATCACGCTCAACCCCATTATCTTCTGCTAAGCTTCCTGGGGTCCACAGACCAAACCAAATAAAACATAATACACTGATCCATTTAAAATGTTTGTTGTCCATGCTGTAAAGGGTTGTATACAGGTTCATAAAGGGTATTGGACATTGCAAGATGACCACCATGTCAACCTGTCTGCTACTGAGTTTAGTCAGGTGGTGTCACCAGAAGCCAGAGTCATGGCAGCCTGGATTGATGCGTTTCCTGTTCAGACAAACAGTTTCAAGCGCAAAGTTGGACTGCCTTCTAGAAGTCATATGGAGATATGTGGCTCTAGAGACTTCAACATGAAGTTAAGTTTAGTGGTATAGGTGTGGGTTTTAGAGTAACATTCAAAGATGCATTCATGCAGTTTTTTGACAAAACGAACAAAGACATCAAATATTTGAGACGTGAACCTGTTTGACCAATCAGGGCAATCGAATGTAAAGGCCACTCCAGTAAACTCACTTTCTATTGTTCAATTCAGTGTCCATTCAAGGCTGGCTGGCTCCACAGAACAAGGGGCTCGACATGGCTGGTTGACACAGAGTCAGTTCTGTGCCCCTGTAAACAGCTTAGACTGGAGCAGCGAGCCAAAAGCATAGTACTCAAACTTGATTTGATTCCCTTGAGAAAAACAGTGGGGGTACTGGCTGCTGGCAGTGGCAGGAATGGCCTGGCTTGGACAATGGGAGGCCAGGCCTCATCTGAAAGGGAGGTGAGAGAAGTGTCATTCTACTGGGTAGAAAGAGAAGCTCTTGGCAGCAGAGGTTAAAGACTGGCCCAGTCGGTCGGCTCTCACTGGTCTGTCAGCTCCCCCACCCCCACGACTTCTAATGCCAACACAAACCCAATTAATTGTACAGCCACAACTACTGTTCAAGCATCGAAGTGTTGCGAACAGAAAATAAGCAAGATTGCTTCTTCAGTTCTGAAGGCAGTTCAGTTAGGGCTTTTTAAAAGTGACAAAGACATTCAGTCTGACAGAGGCTGAGGGTAAGACTGTTTATAGTTTATAATAATTAACAGCTATTGCAGTGTTTGATCTTGTTTTATAATCTGGGCTAATTGGATCGCAGAAAACAGACTTCTCTGTCTGTAAGTGGTTCTACTGAACCGAAGCAGAATCAAAGCACCAAGAGCCTGGCAGTGTACTGATGAATCACAAACATAATTTTGCACAGAAACCGACCGTCGTTCCTCAGATGTCTTCCTTATAGCTGTGGTGTTCTCTGAGAAAATATCAAAGAGCAATATGGTAGAATTTAACCCCTAGTTATTCCTAGTAACAGCTCCTTCACTAGATCATGGCAGTAGACTAGATAAATTACAGTCTTGACGTTTCACCCTGAAAGTTCCTTTAAAAGCATTGCCCAGGCTTTGGTTTGTGTTGCGTAGTGAGGAGACTGGCCAATGACAGATACACTGATGGATCTCAGCGTATTTGGTTCAGCTCTGGGTCAGTTACTGGAGCCCATTTCAGCTCCTCGCGCAGCAAAGCCCTGGGCACGCGCACACACACAAAGACGCGCGCGCACACACAAAGACGCGCACGCACACAGACTGTACCGCTCTGCAACAAAGAGAAAGGGCCATGGGATATTTTTTTTCAGAGAGCTTATTGAAGCCAATTCCACTGACTTCTATCCACTTTGTGCCTGGTATTATGAAACAAGACTGGCTTTTTCATATGTCCACAAGAACTAAGCCCTGTGAACATTACTGCAAGCCTGGTAATACAAAACCCCTACTTCAGTATTTATTAAGGGGTTTTAGTGTAAACGACTCAGCATTTTAACTGGCTGTGAAAATCTCCGACCGGTGGAATACTGTAAGCATTACTACACCATCTGTATTTGAGTCTTTGAACCAATCATTTGGAAAGCATTAGACAAAGATCCAGCAAACACAAGACAGGTAGAGAGAACACAGAGGCTCCCACTGCATCGGAACAGCTAAATAATCATTAGAAAGCTAGCTGTTATGACAGGTTCTGGTGTATGCTGCCAATATGTGAAATCAAATCCCTTCGATTCAAATATTGGGTACATGGGGAATTGTTGTTTTCAGACAGAAAGAGAACAAAAGACTGGAACAAACCTTCCTGGGATGTTAAAAAAATGCATGATCAGGAAGTATGCATGTCTTTGCCTCTGACATGATTCCTTTACATAGACCCAGATATTAATGACAATCAACAGAAAAAAAAACAAGCTAGAAAAACAAGCTAGAACTTGAACATATAGACCTCCCAGCCAAGATAGCTAGAACGTTTCTGTGGAAATAGCATCTGATCATTTCCTTTAGACACATTACATGACCTATTCAAACACCCAATATGGGCTCTATGCATCCTGTGCTCCCAACATTGCCTGAGGAGGAGCAAACAAATCATTATTGATCCCAGCCACTCATGCCATTGACAGTTTACCAAGCTGCCGTCAGGCAGAAGGTACAGGAGTATTCTGTACAAAACTAACAGGCCACTGGACAGTTTCCTTCCTCAGGATGTATTTATATTATAACTACTGTTACCTAAAAAAAAGAATAACTGCACTGTCAGGAGTAGGAAAACCAAGCATTTCATTGCCATAACAAATAAACCTCTTGAAAATCACAGCTGTTCATAAAAAAGAGGCTGGTTAACATTGAGTATGAACCAAATTACATACTATTCTCTACATATTGCAATACTTTGACCAGAGCCAGATGAATCCCGGTGGTAAGTAGGGCCCTTCATAGAGACTAGGGTGGCCATTTGAAAAGCATACATTATTTAGGTGAGCAGGACAACTAACTAGATGTTAAATTCCAGAGAAGACATATCCAATGAAAAGTAAGTGACATTACATACCTGTTTCACCTGTTGAATGACAGGAGTGCATCGTAGTCTCTATGAAGGGGATTGGAGGGGAAACGAAAAAACAACATTAGAGGCAGGGTTGAATCCCCATGAGACATAAGCATGTTATAAATGACATTTGATTTAATTTGTTGAACAAGAGACAAATGTAAACAAAGACTAGGTGCATGGGGTCCGGGAAAGATTTCCTGTTTCAGTGAGAAGTGTGATAGAAAACAGAACGACTTGGATATATTTGCAGCAGTGGACACGCTTAATCTTTAACTCTCCGGACCACACTGGGATTTGCGATGAGAAAAGGCTATAATCGTAAATTAGAAATTGGAAGTGGAGAATATATATATGTGTGTATATATATATATATATATATATATATATATATATATATGTAAAAAAAATCATGTGATTATGCTTTGCATGTTGATAGTGCTGCAAGGAAGAGTGTGTCTTTTCCCCATTTGGCCTTCTGCCAGCACCAGAGAATGCCTCTGGCCACTGCAGCTGCTACTGCCCATCAAACCTGCATGACATCTCTGAGGTAGGGGGCAGAAAGGCAAGAGAGAGTGTGTGTGTGTGTGTGTGTGTGTGTGTGTGTGAAAGAGCAAATGCCTGTGTTATGTAACTTATTCTAACACATATGCCTTTCAGAGGCTGACATCAATACTGCTGCAGCTACTGAACTGAGAACAAACCTCAATCATCCCTTCCTGAGTGGTTTCTAACTCTTTAAGTCTAAAGGTCAGAGGCCAAGCAAATCCAAAACAACCTTGACATAAGCAGGAAGCCAATCTGTCAAACTAAACATGTAATGAGGATTGTTTAATGGGCTACTGCACGTTTGGTCACATGACTATAAAAACACATATATAAATACATATACATATACACACAAACACATATATAAATACATATACATATACACACAAACACATATATAAATACATATACATATACACACAAACACATATATATATATATATATATGTGTGTGTATGTTTGTTTGATCTACCTGGCCACCCCACTGGGAGACAGCATGTGTGTGGGTCTCTGTCGACTGACAGGGTTAATGAGAATAGCAGGTCTGAGAGGCAAGGTTGCATGACTTGACCTCTAACCTCTCCAGCTAGTTATTAATCAATCAAATTTATTTTATAAAGCCCTTTTTACATCAGAGGTTGTCACAAACTGCTTTCACAAAACACCTGGCCTTAAACCCGAAGAAGCAAACAACAGTAGTGTTGAACATCAGTGGCTAGGAAAAACTCCTTAAGAAGGCCGAAATGTAGGTAGAAAACTAGAGAGGACCCAGGTTCAGAGGGGTGACCAGTCCTCTTCTGGCTGTGCCAGGTGAACATATTAAGAGTCCAAATGGTAATAGTTAATTGATGCATGTGGGCTGACCCCAGAGTCTATTTAAACCTAGTCCAGATCAGAGGAATGACCAGATGGACAAGGACAGGGGGAGGGGGGGTCAGCAGAGTGGCAGCTGAAATTGTCAGGTATCGTCTTGATCTGCAACACAACTAGGAGGACTTTGGACCCCAACGAATCAAGCCTGGTACTCCACAGTTGAGGGTCAAGACCTCATGTCCTTCTAAGTTAAAACAACAGAAGACAGGGAAATTTTAGACCCTACTCCCCAAGCACAATAATATAGCAGCGTAGGGCCTTGGGGCTGAGACAGCGGGGGTCCGGTGACACTCTGGCCCTATCCGGGACCTTCAGATTTACCAGCCTGACTACAACACCAAGATAGGTCAGACCCACAGCCAGAGATCTCATACAGTATGTGCCCACAACAAACTGGGAGACTTTTGGTTGTCATGCACCAGTTTTTAGAACTGGCTGAAGTCAAAAGTTGGAAGAATAACAGCCTTTGAGGTGCTTCCCATTTGACTATTGGATTTTCTTATTATTTGTTATTTAATAAAAAACTTTTTTTAAGTTTAGCGTCCTGGTGAATCTTCCCAGGTCGTTGCTGCAGATTCAAAAGCAATTATAGGACAACTCACAGCCATAATTACCTCAGGAATTAAAAAACCTGCATGTGCGAGTGTGTGCGTGTTTGTGTGCGTGCACAGGTGTTTTGAACTGGGCTTGCTGTCAATTGGACAAGACATTGCTTGTCCTGACAGACCAACAGACAGTCAGCGCTACAAAAGGGAATCTAGATGCCAAACCACAGTGACGTAGGTTCCACTCCAGGGTGCGGAGTGTTACGTGCCCCCATTCCATCCCCTAGCGACGCAAGTGCTGCTCTTCATCTGAGTTACAACACCAACTGTAGTGTCAACCTGATGTGCAGTGCATTTGTCACACACCCGCATTCATACCCGTTAATAACCCTGTCATGGAACCAAATTATGAAGCAGATGACACAGCAAGAGTCTGAAGAAGGTGCCCAACAAACCTTTAATACATGATGAGTCAGTGTGAAGGTATCTAAGGGGAGTAACCCAGAGAAACATCAAAACAAAGCAGAAAATAAAATCACACCTGATCAATGGGACATGATTCGGTGAACAGAAGGACTGTGGTGAATATAAATACAGCTGTATTCTTCCACGAGGGCGGGGTAAGCTTTGAGCGTCTAATCAATGTGGTGCGTGATAACCGTGCATGATCAGCATCTAATGTGGGTCTGTCCAACCGTCGGGCATCCTCTGAAAGGGGCCTTTAATCCCTAGGTAGCGCGTTACTCTGTAGGGAATATAGTGTCATTCTGGCTGTGCACAAATATCTTTACCCCTGGGTGGATGGGATTGTGTGCTTATAAGGGCCTATAACCACGCAACCATGACAACTGGCATCCTGTCTAAAGAGCCAGTTAAGCTGGGCGGTTTGGCAGGCAGGGCAGGACTATGGACGAGCTACAGAGAGATACACTTTAGTCCACTTCCACAGCTGTCTGCTCTGGAAGGGCTGGAATCACACCGCATTGCCTTCCAATAGAAATGGTGTTCTCGTTTTAGTAATGGGACCAAAGGGATTAATTGAATACATGGTATCTCTTAATCCATGTCAGTGATCAGTAGCATATCCCTACTTTGGGAATGGCAGGCTTATCCTCTTCCAGTGTTAACTGGCTGGAGTTTGAAATTGAACTTCAGACACTTTTACACCGACTGAGAGATAACACCGTAATGTGCCACAAATAGAATGTAACTGAACTTTTTGACATGTTATACTGTTGTCCCTAGAGGTGCTAAGTGGGGATTTCAGTGAGCTGGTGATGTTAAAGGCTAAAGCATTCCCATGCATTGATGATTGAGGCCCCTGTTAAAATAACAGAACGCACAAGCCCAGAAGACTCAACCAATGGGAGTTTCCATAGCGACCTATTGTACAAGTGTGAATACATGTCACAGAAAAGAGGGAGAATTAGCGACACACAAGAAACATCACTTACAGGAGATTCTTATACCCTTCGGGACGAACGTCGTTTAAAACCTGGTTTAGGAATAGGTTTGTCGTTATTGGTATGAGAGGTGAAAGTATCCTTACACCAGAAGGCTTTTCTCACAGGCCAATTGAACGTGTTTGAGCACAGGAAACATTTAGGCCTACTGGAAAAATACACAGTGCCTCATAGGCTATTTGAGAACATGAAAGACGATACATATAGCAAAATAACACATTGAAGAAGTTTATCCAGACAAACACTGGGATAATTTCATTTCAAATGCTCAATATGTTTCTGAAGAAGAGTAAAGAAGTGTTGGCAAACACAACATATGATTATCATATATCCTTTGAAAGTATTTAACTAGCCAAAAAGAGCATGACACGCATAGGTAAATGTTTTAATGCCGTATTCCTATTTAGGATGTTATAGGGGCAACTCTACAGAGATGCATTAACATAATAAACATTAACGGTTATTGAAATAAAGCTGCTTCGGTTGAACGTTCTTACCTGGTAAAGTTTCAGTATAACCCAGCACAGCATATATGCTGATAAGGTGAACTTGGCAGTCATATACCGCTCCGGTGGGCAGGTGAGATGCATCTGTACTTCTAGACCTGGAGCATCGCCTTGTCCTCCGGGCACTCTATCCGCTGGCGAGTCACGGTGGTTGTCCTCAGACGACATGCAGCAAGCGTTCTCATTATTGTTGTTATGATCCATTTCGCCTGTATGTTTCTATGAAATTTTCAACCGTCTCTATGAAGAAAAAGTGCCGCCACCACTGATTTCCTCGTTCCACGAATTCCCACGTTGCGCCCGCACATGTAGGCTAGTTAAATGTTTACATATATTTCTGTATCCAGCCTATAGGCTACCGAAATGTAAAATGATTTAGAAAAAACATTCACAAACAATGTCATACTTTACCCTTGTTTGCAAAACATCAAAAGACAAAAAAAGACATGGGCGCACGGCCAAACAGAGACCGTGGCGCACTGGTGACCACCGGTCACAGTGTATCCTTCAAATAACTTCAGCCGCCTTTTCTTTTTTCTTTTTACAAAACTGGGAACAGAGTCGGGAGCTTCGATATCGAGACAGAGAGGCGCTGTTGTTGAATTTAAAGATTCTTAGATTTTTGGAAAACACATGCCGTGCTTAAGTTTGGAAAATTAAGGGAGGCTATAATGTGTCAGTTAACTTTTGGTCAATCAATGCTTCGATTTGCCAGTTCGTTTTATTGTTAGCGCATCTACGTATATGGAGAGCACGTGTTCTTTCGATCTGAGTGGAGGCGGGGTAAGGCTTTGCAAAGTTATTTCCACTTGTTTATAAATAGGAAGAAGATAGTTGACTTATCCAGTGTCCTATGGCGTACAGTATGTTGTATAAATACATAAATCATTCAATGTGTTATATAGCAAGCGCTTCTTAAACACCACACATTTACACACGAACGTTTGTGTTCCCATGTCTTTATGGGGTCATCCTCAATAGATCATCACATCTGTGCTTTTGATTCTCACTTCCTGAGAGAAGTGGTCCAAACCTCATGTCAGCTTTAATGGCCAGACAGTGTCTCAGCAGGACACCCCCTCCCTCCCTTGGTATTGTTAACATGGGCTGAACTCAACACATCCAGCATTATTGAGACAGTTTCCCCATTGTATCCAGGCCTAAACCCCACTGAGGACCTGTAAGGACAGATGCTGGGTTCTAAACAAGTAAGGGCTATTCCAGGAGAAAGACAGGACATCATTCATTCAGCATGGGCTCACCCTCTGGGACAGTTACACAGCAAACTTCCTATATCCCATCTTGGCAAGGTCCACCACTCTTTCTAACCGAGGCTCGTTGCAAGTAGACCGCAATATCTGAGAATAATTATAGTTAGCACACCCAGAGAGTGTCAGGACCATACAAGGGACTAGTTGGGTTATGGCAGGGGTGTCAAACCGGTTCCACGGAGGGCCTAGTGTCTGCAGGTTTTTCCTATAATTTGGTTCCCAGTTCGGACCTAAACAACCAGGTGAGGGTAGAAACTAACCAATGAGTGACCTAATTAATCAATCAAGTACAAGTTGAGAGCGAAAACCTGCAGACACTCGACCCTCCATGGAACCGGTTTGACACCCCTGGGTTATGGGGTGGGTGCTTTACTATTAAGTAAATCTTATCCCCATTCATCACACATAGTCTATAAGATTGCTTCCCAAAATATGACGACAGCGGCAGTCTAGCAATGCTTGAGACAGTTAAAAGTCCACAAGATACATAGAATATTGAAAACTGTACAGGATTTTTTACATTCGGTTAACCGTAAAGCACCTAGTGAATACTGCCACCTAGTGAATTTGTTGTGTAATAAGGGAATCTTACGGTCCAGCGATCAAGCTATCTTCTAAAGAACAGCATAAAGCAACACTCCAAAGCCTCATGATGTCCCGTTTGTGTAACCAAAGCTGTATAATACCGGTGAACTCATGTAGTCCGTTGGCCAGAGTTTGTCGTACGCCCTAATGAACATAACACCAGTTGATCGAACTCACAGGAGTCCCCTCTCTAACCGAGCATACCAGAGGTCTGCTCATTGTCATTTACAGGAAACCCTTATGTAGAGTGACTTATATTAGCGAGTGTGTACATTATCTTGAAACATTAAGACAACTGCCCAGGTTTTCAGATGACACAGAAATATTGCATTCTGAAAAGACTGCGTCCCAAGACAAGACATCAAACTTTAGTTGTGTTCGGGCAGAGGGGCACTGAATCATTCTACTCCCACTGGCTCCAGCCCCTAGGCTAGGCAGTAGATGAACATTTCTTCATCACTGATCATCCAAACAATTTTATTAAGAATTATTTTTTTATTTGAGAACTACAAAAAAAACGACAGCATGGAAAGGTAAATAAGACTACAGTCATCATCCCCCTGGGTACAGGGTGGGGAGGAGTGGGCAGGACTCACATCCAGAGGACCATTAGATTGTTTTGTTTTTTTTACAATATAAAACATTGGCTCGGTCTGGATTCATACTGACCCAACATAACAACCCAACTGGACCCCTTGCCACCCAACGTGGCAACCTCAGGATACATTGGAACCCAACCTGGCAACCATATTGGATACATTGGTATCCAACCTGGCAACCAGGCTGGATCCATTGGAACCCAACATGGCAACCGTCCTCTTCATCATCCTCTTCACAGGAACATTCAGGCAGGCCTGTAGTTCATAATTTTATTTATACATCACGGCACAGGGTGGAGAGGGGAAGTTAATTGGGGGTTGTCAGTGTTTGCTCTTCTTTGACTTCTTGTGGGACCGGTGTGGAGACCGTGACTTCGACCGGGATTTCCTAGTGGATTTCTTGGGTGTTCTGGAACGAGATCTCCGGGAACGTTTGGGCGTACGGGGTGACGACGGAGACCTGGGGAGAGCCACAGGCGGGAGTCAGATAAGACCAGAAGGAACAAGCTCCAATGGAATTTCAGGAGAACTTCCTCCAAAGACCATTACTATCCAGTCGCATACAGTATAAATGTGGTACCCAAACGTCAGGTGTCCCAGTAGATGTTTCCTTACCTCTTCGAGGACTTCTTTGTGGTGATGCGAGGGGAGTCTTTGTGAGAGGAACGGGACCGTGATGACACAACGTCCTTGGAATAAGAGCGCTCGGAGCGTTCGGAGCGTGGGGACGGAGAACGTGCACGTCTACTGCTACTCCGCGAGGGGCTGCCGGGCGACACGCTATGCCGCCGTTTCCTAGCAACCACAGGAGATAGACCACGCCTGTCAGAAAGGACGACACGACCAGTCGAATGATTTGGATTAGACGTATTAGAGAAGTTGGGCAGAAAACCAATCATTCTACAGCCGAAAAGATATTAATCAGATAAGTTGGTCTGTAAAGAAACAGATCATAGGAAAAATACAATCAAACTTAAACGTTTCCAGACCAGATGTTTTCCAGCACCAATAACATGTCCTGTCTGATACTCAACACAACTATGGGATTTTAATTCATGATTATGAATAATGTGTCGTTAAGTCTAAGTAACAAACCTGTCTTTCCTGGTTGGAGTCGACTCTTTCTCCTTCTCTTTCTCCTTCTCCTTCTTGACGTCTTTGGAGCGAGTGTCACTTTTCTCCTTCTCCTTCTTCTCCTTCTCTTTCTCTTTCTCCAGTTTTTCCTTTTCTTTTTCCTGAAATAGTACATGCTGACATTATCACATGGAAACCAAAAACATCACACTTCATTTCCCAAAGAAACGTGCTATAGATGTTTGGCAGTGAAACATGGCCAAGACACTACTAAGGCCAATAACAATCATATGGCCCAAATGGCAGCCTATTCACTACCTAGTGCACTACCCCTGACCAGGGTATATTACGCCACAGGGTCCCTTACCTTCTGTAGTAGTTTGTCCCTGTAGTGCTCCACCTGCTCTTGGATACTCTGGCCAGACTTCTTGGGCCTCTTCCCAGACTCCAGTTCATCCTGGAACTTCATCACTTTGACCTGGAACAAAAAAACAATACATTGAAAGACGAGTTTAAGATATACACGTTAAGAGGGATTGAGTTATAGACCCAAGACAATCCCTGGAAGGCCCGAAAAACCAAAAAACGCTGATTATATTACCTCAATCTCCCTGAGCTTAGACCGTCTGTCTTCATTCAATTCAGAGTGCTTGGCCTTGGAATCGGACTCATCTCTAAAAGGATTGGAGAAACTCTGAGGCTCTTCCGAGCGGGAACTTTTAGTGTCCTCATCACTGTCATCCTCATCTTTCTTCTTCTTCTCTTCCTCCTCAGGCTGTTCAAAGATCTCCCATTTCGAGGTGGTAACAGCTGAGGAGAGAGTTGGTTTGGAAAAGATGCTGAGGTAAAATCCTACCATGAAAGATGTTTCCAAATGAGCTTGGGGGGCATGCGTCTGTATTATAGTCCGTCCCACTCACCTTGTGCTTCTAGCGCAGATTCGTCCACTGCTTCCCATTTTGATGGGGCTACTTTAAAGGCTGCTGCCTTGGCTGCAGAATGATCCACTAAAGAAACAATAATATAATTTAGATTTGCATCATAAAGTATCCATTAAACAATCCACGGCACCCGTTGTAAATGTGGAACTGGTAGTGTAGAGCAGTGTTTTTCAACATTGCTCCAGGAGGCACACTGTCCTGCATGTTTTAGATCTCTGCTTGACCTAACACACCTTATGCAACTCATCAAGGAGGTGATAATGAGTTGATCTTTTGAATCAGGTGTGACAGAGCAGATCTAAAACATACAGGCAGGTGTGCCTCCAGGAGCAGGGTTGAAAAACCATGGTGTAGAGGTCATGAGGTCACTCACAGGGCACTCCATCAATGTCCTCTTCCAGAGCCTTGATTGGGATTCCATCCAGATCTTCGATACCCAGCGGTGCTCCGTCCAGGGGGGCACCGTCAACTAGGCCCACCCTCTCCAGTCCTATAGGGACCCCGTCCACATCCTCAAGGGGGGCCCCGTCCATATCTTCCCCAATCGGGGCCCCGTCGATGTCCTCGGCCGGCTCCGGCTGGGTCAGCAACAGACCAGGGGCCAGGTGTTCCAGCGCAGGCTTCTGCTGAAAGGAACAGTGGAGCGGTTCAAGGGACTAATCTAGAAACCACCGACAGATAGTAGGGCAATATTTCTCCACACATTACACTTGACCAGCATTTAGACACTCCCATCGAACACTGCAAACCCTTGGGTAAGTACAAAAGTGGTCCTCTGGTTAAGGGCATGGAACCAAGAGAAAAAGGACCAAACCTCTACAATGACGGGAGCAGGGGCCTCCTTCTCAGTAGCAAGATTGACCAGACCCAGGAAGATGTTCTGCAGCTTGATGAGGAAGGGATCCGGGTAGACCGCCCAGTCCTCCCACGCACGGAAACACGCCATCACTCGTTGCTGGTGGACAAGTGGAAATAACATTTGTTGTCAACCGTGACAAGTCACAAAGCACCTATTCAGAAGCTGTGTAGGTAAACCACAATCAAACTGCTATTGAAAATTGATCATAACAAGCCTTTAATTTTCTAATTCAGTGTTTCAAATTAGAGGAAAAAAATACCTTGAAGTTCTCAGACTGAAGGTGACCCTGTATCGTCTTGTACGTTGCATTGAGGTCCGAGAAGATCTGGCAGAGCTTGGTCTCAAAGCTGTGACAAGGAACATACATACTTATGTAGCCAACCATATTAAATGACAGCACAGTAAACGACAAACATAAACAACACATACAGCAATGTCCCAACTAAACATCCCAGTGAAGCCACTCAGCAGCCACTTACTATTTCCTGTAATAAGACGCGTTGGCGACTTTGGCAGATGAGTTGTACAGCACATCAGAGACTAGATATAACCGTGCAATCTGGAAGACAGGGAGGCAAATGTTAAAATGAGCATCAACTAGCCATGAAAGAATGAAACCAAGAACTGTAACTGATGAGGACTAAGTCAATTCATTTTAATGCATGCTTTTCACACCTGTGTTTGTCTCTTGGAAGCTTATGCCAAGCCAAACAACAGAGGCAAAATGATATTAAACAAGCAACAAACAGGTTTCGTTGGACCGGTCATACAGTTACATTTAGAACATTTGTATGGAAATGGAATTTGTCAAAAACACACCAAAACAATAGTGTACTTGCAACATACTGCATGGCAGTAAGCAGACGGCCAGGTTTCAGCCAACGTTTACCTTCTTGGGAAGCGGCGTCTTTAGGATGGAGAGGGACTCGGTGATACACTCGACAATCTCCTCCGCAGCCTCGGCGTGGCTCAGACAGAACAACATTGCGTCGGCTATGTCGCCCTTTCGAGGAGTCAGTGCCCTCAACATCTCCTCCAGCTGATCACGTTCCCTGAAAGAGGACAAGAAACCAGTCAGCAGACTTGCCTGGGCTTCAATCTTCAGTGAGTAATGAGGGAGTACAGTGAGATAGACAGTAACACACATCACAGGGTGTTAAGATGCCACCAAACCCACGGATATACCATTACGTTAACAACATAAACAGGGAACCTACTCTTCTTTTAAACAGCCTTTCTTCCCAGCCTCTTCCTCTTCCTCCTCTGGCTCCTCCCCCTCCTCAAAGTTGCCGTGCAGATAGGGGTTAAGGGGAGGGGGGCGCCACAGTGAGCCATTCTTAAACATACGAAACTCGTCGGTCCGCCATTTTGTTGGTGATTCTCCCTGTGGCAGGTTAAGACAAAGGACATGTTTACAACTGTGTAATCCTCTAACAAGAACAGTTTCATGATTTACACTTAAATGAGTCTGGTTTTATATTGCCACATGTGAACCCATAACAATTAAGGGGAATTGGCTATGGGGCATATTGACAGATGTTTCACAGTGAACTAACCCAAAGCCCTAACCACGACAATACCTACCTTTCAACAAGGCATCTTTCAACAAGGTATTGTTACAAACTAGAGCTAACTATACGCCACTGCAAACCAATGCAAATCACCTTTAAATATAACAAAATACAGAGTTGATCTAGGTTACCTTTTTAAACACGACAACTACACCCATAGATATTTTCCAGCCAGTGGTTTAAGTTATCTGAAATGTGTAACGGCTGTTTAATGAAAACTAAGCATGGATGACATTTTCTGTCGGCCCACAGACTACTGTTAAGATAAGTTATAAAATAGGAGTTCCAGAATGTGTTGAGGATCTACTGACCTGTAATATGGAGTAGAGTTTCCACCGGTAGTAAACGTGGGCCGGGCTCTGGTTCTCAAACAGAAACCTAACCAACAGAGGCAACGACATTGAAGACAGACGACTTGACTAGCAACCGCACGCTGTAAATAACGTGACAAGACTCACAGACACCCACACCTACCTATACATGGGGTTACTGAGCTCACGATTCATGATCATGGCTTCAAACATGGGACCCTCACGCACCACAAACTCGATCATTCGATGGATGAGAGAGAGCAAATTCCTAGAAGAAAAACACAGTTAAAACAAACAGATTCAGAGCAGTGGACCCTTCTCCCAAGGCAAAGCCTGTCTGGCCTAATACAGCCTCTGGGCCTACATACACAACACAAGAACATGTAAGACATATGAACCTGTATCTATCCTAGACTCAATGCAATTCAACTATTTCTTACACTGTTTGACTAGATTAATTAATGTGTGAAAGGGTTTTATTTGTCATCAGGAAATAGAATGTATCTACTAGCTCTTAAAAATATATAAATGATTAAAACTTCAAAATTTTGATGAACAAAAATATTTTTGAAATAAGAACGACAACTTTTATACTGACACCAGTTGTCCAATTTTGATTGCTTACACATAACAAGCTATGGTAATTAGCATGTCCCCAAAGTAAACAACATAAAGGGGGACAGTAAACCTGGATAAAATGTTGGAGTGATGGTTTGAGTGACTCTGTATTGAGTGACACATCAGCCAATACAGTGCCTGTCAAAGCCACAACTCTTCCTCACCAACTCACTGACTGACATGAAGAACCAAAGCAGTATAGGATTGTTGGCCTAAATAGGCTAAGTAAGAAAAAGGCCCTCTATTGGTCCTAATCATTCCACTACATTATGATGTATCAATAAAGGAGTGCAAATGGGGTGAATTGGGCCTAAGCTCAGTTTGAGAATTTGAGAGATTATAAATTACGATGAATGTGGGACAAATTAGCCTAAAGTGGCCAACAAAACAACAAAGGATGTCTTTCATTTATTTGTAGACAACACAAATCACATTTACTTAGTAGTATTCGAGCCGATCGTACCAATGCATGGCGGGTAAAATTCTGTATACTTTCCCAATCCATCCCATGATGCTTTCAGGTCCCTCGCTGCCGCAGACAGTTCAACTTGTGCTGCTCACCAAGGCCAATGTCAAAGGTCACTGAGACTAATGGGAGGTTTGGATTGGATATCTGAGCTTGGGTCAGGTGTTGCTGAGCCCATGATTGGGGGACAGAAGCCAAGGGGGTGTGACGGCAGGAGTGAGCAATAGTCACAGGGCAGGACAGATCACTATGGAGAACCTAACTACAGCCTGCGTAGTATGTGTGTTATGTGAGTGGGTTATGCAGCTAGCATCTAACATGGATATGAATGGTCTACACGTGACGACTAAGGAGTGGTAGCAGTTGTGGTAGCATGGTGAGATAAAAAGACTGATGACCTCTATGACATCAGACAAGTAATGACATGGGCCATTGGACTGGATGTTTGGAACACTGGATGAGTGGAAAAGCATATTGACAATGTGTGGTGGCAGAAAGACAAACGTGCTGTTGGAGATCCTTATATTGTAGTGTTCTGACAGGAACCCGGTGGGTTATTCATTCTGCGTGCCTCAACCATTGCTCACCCATACTGAACAACCCCCCGTAGCATGCAGTGATCCAACTGATCAAACTTTAAATTTAGGTTTATTCATTATGGGATGTTTTTCTACGTTTTACACCAATTAAAAAAAGGAAAAACATGTACCTTTCTGTTGGGATAACCACTTTGACTATGGCTTGCGACAGAGTCTGTATATGAAGTCACATCAGATAATAAACATAGAATATGTGAGTATTGTTAAAAGGCAACAGGTAAAAAATATAAATATAGAAATGCATTAAAAAACTGCATCATAAGAAAAACAACTTTCCTTTACTGCTGTCAGTTTTAATGAATCTCAAATGTATACAGTTCTTCTAATCCCACATAACTTACCATTGTGCCTTTATTTAGCCTACACTAAACAGTCCTTGCACTGCAAACCCACATCATTTCCTCCACTCCAATTGCTACATGTAGCCTAGTCTGGTCAATACATGTTTAAGAAGAAATAAACCCACAGCCCAATAGCCTTACTCAGCCTACAGCTAACACACATATCTGACCAGCTAGAAGCACTGGCACAACTGAAAGGCCCACTACAGACAGCAACACCCCAGATGAGACATGGCGAGTTACCTTGTCGAATTCCTCCTTGTTCTTGGGCGGAGGGAGCAGGGCAGCGTTGGGGTTCTTGAGCCTCTCGCGGGGCTGTGCGTTGAAGGGCAGGCCGGACGGGGGCGGGGGGAGTGTGTGTTCCATCATAGACTGGGGGATGTAGATGGGGTGGGGGGGGATGGGCACTCCTTTCCCCCAGCCCAGCTTCATCTCAAAGTTCATAATCATCTTTCCTGGAAGCAGCAGAGAAACATTGTCTTAGAAATAAGTGGCCAATTTGCCTTATCAAATTACTGTGTATTCAACGGAATTATAAAATGGATTGGCTGCTGATTTCAATGACTAGAGTAATACCGGGACCATACAGTCATGCCGTGCTGGGAACGCGAGGAGATGAACAGCAACAAACATCAGTGAATCAAAAGCAGAGATTTTCCCGGGTTTGGCACAATACACCTTCCTCTGAATCTGCATACCGCTGCAATTCATTAAAGTGGCCATAGAGAGCTGATCCTGCTATCTGTGCACCTCGAATTTCAGACACTACTGGAATACAGGACACTGACTTGGCCCCACACAACCTCACATGGCCTAAAAAATGCAGCTCAAGAAAATCAGCTGATTTTATGGAAACAAACCATGTATAAATAGAGAACATTCTGATTATCTGCAGCAGAATTTAGTACATAAATTATATATAAACGATACATAGCAATGAATTTCCTTTTGCATGTTAAGAAAACGCCATGCAAGGTTAAGAATTTTCTGCAAACATCTATGTCCGCATCATGAAAGCTGAAAAACACTGTTTTCACTGCTTTTCATTTCCTTAAACACATTTGCTGTCACCAAAACAATACATGGAAAATGTGTCAAGTGTCTGTAGAGATTACATATAAATGGTTACCGATAACTACATGTAGAAGTCAAATAAGACGCATTTGTCCTATTGACTCCATTATTCTGATGAGCAAGCATTTACGTTTTTTTAAATTTTGTTTCTGATTGATAGTGACATTTAATTAATATGCACCGGTTCAGCAACAATCTCCCTGACAAGAAAGAAATTAACCGAGGAGCAAATCTAAGCTGCTTCAAATGAGCTGTGCAAGTGTTTTGTTTGGAGTTTCTTATTGATCACAGGAAGTTGCTAAACGGCACTTCCCATGTCTATGATGTTATGGTGACATGCCGGCTTTGGTCCAGTTTAGCAGCAATAACGGCTTTTTCATGTTTATGTATACAAAACGTGAGGAAAATGACTATTATTATCCTGTTTTCTATAACCAGTCATTTTTGGGTTACCTTCTGTCTGCCATGATGCTATGTACAATAAGGATGTGTGACATAACCCATCCCCTGCTTAGACATGTGATACCTGCCGGGGAACATAACAGGTTCCATGGCCCACAGACAGAGCAAAAGGCAAGCCCAGGAAGTAGAACAGCTAGACAAAAAGACAACACTGGGAAATCATATAGAATTAAGTTATCTGAGGGAACGGAACGTGAGGGAATTTCACTGTTGAACAGTGGGTCTGATATGAAGACGACCAAAAAACACTAATACCGTTGAGGTTCTTCAGTGCTCTCTCCGCATCCTTCCGGCTCATGAAGGCCACAAAACCACAGTTCCTTTCCCGGGCCCTCTCCTCATCCGTCCGCGGCCACATGATCTTCACACTTGCCAGAGGGCCATAGCGTCCAAACTCCTGACACAGCATCTCCTCATTCATCTTCAATAACAGAGAGGTGCGGGACACAGGCGCGTGGCGTTGGGTGTCAGTTCACATTGGGAAATCCGCAGCAATGCACTATGTTATAAGTAATACAACACCGCGCATAAATAAGAAAAACCCATCTGAAACGTACCTGTGGATTGATGTTTCCAAGGTATAGATTTGTTGTAGAGGGGTCTCCGACGTCATGGGAACCAGGCGCAGAGTCGTCCAGAACTGCAGGTAGAGAAGAGAAGCCTTTATATAATATAATCTTATTGGGATGTAGATATTAAAAGCACGCCACTGTATTAAGTTAACAAATTACCACTGGTGGGACGGTTTCTTCTTGAAGAACCATCCACTAAAAAAAGCAGAAAAGTAGCTATAAATGATGTTTTTAGGTAACGGGAAAATGGGGTGGGTGGAGTTTGGAGGCAGTCTGTGAGAGTGCTGAAGGAAGGATGAAAAGGGGCCTGTCCAAGTTCAAAAGGTCCTCAAGAAATAGTCCAGTGCGAACAGATTTCTCTGAAATATTACCTATAAATATGAGTACAACTACCTTCCCAAAGAAATGTGGTTGAAGGATTGGTATGTAGAATTTATTCTCCATATGGAAGCTGAACCAACTCTCCCTAAAGTCAGTTTTATTGACAGTTTCATCATAAAACATACATTCTAGAGACACCAAATATTCACTGAATGCCTATAATAAAACTAACTTCCTAGATATTTCCAAGTGCGTAGAGTTGCCAAGGGATTTCAGTTGTATCAGTCCAACCCGGACTCAGGGTTAAACTTTACAAGTATAGGTAAATGAGGACAGTACATTGGTATGGGTGTTATGTATGTTACATTAGGTGCCATTATATTAATATTAGGATTATATATAACAAATTGTCTACAAGAGTCTATTTCTGCCATTGTTTTTTCTTCATCAAAAGACGGCCTAACGTATTATAACACTATCAGTCCAGTATTACAGCAGATGTTTTTTTATATTGGGATGCAAAAATGATACATAAGGCTCCTTTAAGTATAAAAAACAAACAGCTTTTCTGTTGAAAGTGTGGGCACACCCCAAGAAATAGTCTGGGGTATACCAGTCAATTAAGCGGTTTTCTTCTCCATTTCACGCTATGACCATAATATTTGGGAAAACAGAATATTACATGTTAAAAATAAGAATTTTCATTAGGTGGTTATGTTGTTATTTGGGTTCCTAGACAAAAATCTGAACTGACATGCTAAGTAAGACCACAGAAACAAGAACATGAATTTGTATTCCAGGCCAGCCTCGGCTGTCAGTAGATATAGACCAGACACTTACATGAAGAGCGTTTCCCTTCGATCCCCGCCAGAGGTTCAAATCGACTGACTCTGCCTTTCATCTTGTGTCTTTCATCCCGCTCTTCCTGTATTCTGGTAGGAAAACAGAAAATAGTATATTACGCAAGCCAGCGCAACAGCCAAATACACAGAGTAAAAATTGAAATGTTAAATAGCTTACTGCTTAAGTTCCTCCTTAAAGAGCTCTAGGTTACTCTTCTTTTTTTCCTTTTCACTTGTTTTCTTCAGTGCCTGAAGTAAAGATAAATTTGGTTGTACATTAAAAAAAAAAAAGAACAGGCCAGTGAAAAAGACAATCCATCTGGATAGTCTGAAAACACTGAAATAATGCTGATTGTGATGACACATACATTTTTTTTATCCAATGTTAAAAACTGTGGAGGGGTTTCCAGAGGCAGGAAGGTGCTTTTCGGTGATGTTGCGGCAACTGTCGTTTCAAAGCGGGACTTGGGTTTGTACAGCTTGCCCTTCTTCTCGTCGCAAGCAGCCTCCTCTGTAGGAAATAAAACAAGTTAGCCCTGGTTCTTATCAGATTACACAGAGAAAATGGAAACGGCAATTTTTTTATGCCCAACCGTAAAACACAATGCATGACGGGTCTGCTAACATACCACCAATAATTTGGTGCTGTCTAAGGTTGACAGGGGTTTTTTCAGGATAAAAAGGGGTTTGGGCGAGTCATAGGTGGTGGCTAAGCTCACCGCTGTAGGTGACATTGGCACCCCCAAAATAAGAAATGTAGAGGCCCCTCCCAATCTAAATAATATATTTTTTATAATTTCTTGAAATACAACAAAACAGTCCAAATGATATGTCCGCTATTTTAAAGCTAATTTAATGACATTCTAAAAAAATAATAATAATAATGAGGCAGAGAACAATTACACTGGAAACACTGCATACATGTTCAGCATTGATATATATATCTTAGATTATTACTGTTGCAACAAAACAGACCATCAGCAAACTGCTTTAGATATTTTACAGATATCCAAGTCCTTTGAAATCACCCATTTACATTTAAGTTAATCCATTCAGTACCAAAACCACTTGTCCAATGTTTTTTGGCTAAATGAAGGGGTAAAGACGTGACTAATAATAAATCTAATTTAATAAAATCACCTTTTTAAGGTGAAAATATTGAATAAATACCTTATAAAGCCCTCTATTCAAGACTATAACTTCCTACACTCATTTTAAGATTATATACAGCATATGCTCATAAATCTGGATTTTATTGCTATAACCTGTCTCTTTGTTGGTCCAGTCCTTGTCTCACTACTCTCTGGGCCACTGTCTTCCAACTCCCTCAGCGTGTTGCCCCTCCATCACCTCTACCCTAGCTTCAGTCACTGGAGCACTAGCATACCTTTAGCTACCAGACTATTCAGCCCAAGATCCGATGAACAAGTCTGTTAAGACTGGATTGGCTATTGGATGGCCAACTTCGCTCCTTAATATTTATTCTATTGCATTCATAAGAAAATGCTTGCATATTTTCTTCCCGAAGTAAGGGGTGGACTTCAATTTATGTTTGTCATTCATCCCGAGGGTTTACATTTCAGAAAAATCGGCGATACCTTTAGTTGCGTTGGCAATGCCGCCTCGAACAAAGGCCTTGACCTTGCCCTCTCCTCCCTCGAATGCAGCCAGGAACTCTTCGTAGATCTCCGCAGCTGCCCGCTCATCCTCCTGTCAAGATCAAGACCCACAAAGTCGCTCAAAGGCCATGTCACATAAGTCACAGGCTCACTGGACAACAAAGCACTTGACCAAGGAACACTTATTTTGATTACTTGTGTGAGCCAATGCAGAGTAATATGAATTACATGTATATCTTACCTTCTTTTTGATTTCCTCTTGCTCCTTTTTGCTTAGGGTCCTCTTGGTCACTGCCATTTTACCAATGCTGAATGACTTCAACTTGCTCTCCAGCAGCGCCTACAATTGTGAACCCAATGTAATTATTAGCAAGTTAGACACTGCCAGAGCATCTCATCTGCCTTTGTCCTACATCGATACAGAGTTGAGATCAATGGCTCCAGGACTTGCTAGCAGGAACCATCAGGCAACACTTAAATGAAATCTCTTACATGTACCCGTGTTTGTCCTGTACTGTAGAACCACAGTACTTTAGCAGCATTTCCAACTAGTTTTTTTTACTACAACGAACAACTTTCTCTTAAATTAAGCTGATCCACTTTGTTTGAAAGCTATATGGGACAAGTGAATTGTGACTACCTTCACAAACAACGTATGGTGAGATTGTTGGAAAACACACATTTGCAGCAGCATTCCCTAAACATTTCTAATAAATATTTGAATTGCAGCACCCCACAACAATTACTTAAATGACTCAAGTACAGGTAAGTTCTGGAAAATGTTGATGGTGACTGTTGTTGCTATTACATCACACAGCCAACATTGATTTCAACCATAGAGGTTAGAGGACATACCCCTATTTATTTCCCATTACGGAGTCTGTGAGGCCAAGGACACAAAGCATCCGCTATTTTAATATTATCAACTGGTTGGGATTTACAGGCTTCTTGGTGACCTTGTCAGACTCTACTCAAACTAGATCACTAATTGAATCAGTGCAAGCAACAGATGCAAGCATTTTATTGCAACAAACAGTTTCAAAATCCATATCAAATTGCTCATGACGGCATAAAACTCGAAGTACAGAACCAAAAAACATGTCCACTAACGTTTTCTTAATTTATTACAGACATTACTGTTATATTCATAGAGATTATTATAAAATGTTATACAACATACCACATACATAGCGAAAATCGCTATATTAGGTTACGAGTTGATATCACAACAGCTACCTAGTTATTATCAGAACACACGTCATGCAGTACAAAGTTCGTTTGAAATAGTGAATTTCTTAGATAACAATACATTTTTAATTTGTGCGATTTTGTAGAGTTTGCTGAATAGGTAGCTCAATAACCCTCAAGGCGGTACACAGTATATGAACCACATTACTTAACCCGACAAGCCAGTTGTGAAGCAGCTAATGATGGTAACTGGTAGTATGACAGCGATGATATCGAATTGTTGTTGAATGTTACAATGTTAGGTAGCAAGCTAGCTACAAATTCGAATTCTACTCTTTGGATAATAGTGGTAAGATGTTAGATGCCTGGATAACGGCGAGTAAATAGTTATGTGGGTCCCTGTGAGATCCGACTGTGCAGTTTGGTTGTCCTAACAGCGAATGTTTCTTCAACAAGGCGGCAAAGCGTAAGCAAGGATCTCGTGCTAGGGTTGCGTTAGCTAGGCTACGAAGGTTAGCTAGCCCATGATTATTATTGACGTTGTTGTGCAACCACAAACATTAAGTAAACATGCCAGTCAGACCTGATATTTCCGATTATGTATCAGTTATATTAGCTGGGGTGCTAGGTAAACACATGGCAAAACCTAAACAATATCGGGAAAAAGGAAATCGCGGGGATTCGGCCCATAGCTAACAACGTTACCTAGCTAGCTAAGTGGTACACCAATAAATAGCCAACTGGCAACCCGTAAAAAACACCGGCAAACGGTTAGAATTACGACATAAAAAAACAGAAAAACGACAAACATGTATTGTAGAATTGTGTCGCAAATGGATCAACTTAAATATTAATTTATATATTCACCTTAGCGCTGGATTTCTGCGAACCACCAGGCGTTCGGTCCGCCATCTTGGTAGCCTACTGACAATCCAATTGATTGACGAATACTCGATTGTTGATTAGGGGTTTTGACCTCAGTCAAAAATAGTGGAATGCAGAAATAGGGATATTGAGTTTTAAGTCAAACAAATCCAATACTATAGAAATCTTAAATATGTAAAATAAATGCTAATGCGTTTCATCATTTATCAAAATATTACAATTCTTGGCAATATTCGAGTGGATGAAATCCAAAATAACCTAAATCGTGACTGATTGATGTTTCACATGTATTTATGGTGCAGAGATCTTTATCGATCTGTGAAGGCATGGGTTCAGTCGACAGAATACACTGTTGCATGTCGAACCAGCCCAATATATATATACTCAAGCAAACGTTTTTAAACAACGAATCAGAAATAATCAATCTAAAGAACATGGTTTCGTTTTATACACTAGATGGTGCAATTTCTACGTCATTTCAAAGCCCAGTAAATGAAGAAGGGCGGGACATCTGTACCTCTAGACCAATGGGTATTAGATGAGAACGCGTTAACCGTTTCTTCTGTTTCTCGTTTTCAACAACGCAAAGTGCTTGCAGTTATTATGGGCATTCCGATTCCAGTGAGGCGGCTCTTGTGGCAGTGTTCACTCGAAGAATCGGCTCATTTAGCTCCCAAACGACTATTTGTTGAACATGCTTAAAAATGCCCCCGAACAAGGACACACATCTCATGTAATGCCCCAAGAAGTAGTCTAGATTTTATTAAAACGGGAAATGTACTTCCAAATAGGTTATATCTTTCCTTAGCCTACCTGTCCTAGATAAGATAACCACAGATGAGCTCTCCCAACTATATATTGTTTCTACAGTATAGATAAATAATAAAAGTTATAATTGTACTATACCATTCCCCATTCCCCCTATGCTTCGTATATTAGATGAATTAAACATGAATCTCTCGCTATTTGCGTTATTTTTTTCCAAGGTAGACTATACCAGGTAAAAGGCATATCCTGCATGCTTAGCGCCCCCCCCCACCCCCCTCCCGCCCCCCACAGGCTTCCAGTGCGTCTATGATCACAGATTTTGGGGAAACGCAGCTGCCTGCTCATTGCTCCCTCCTACCACGCAGAACAGACGCTATATTCATCTCTGAGCTCTAGCCTGCAGCCTTCGAAACTCCCTACAGGAACTTCTGGTACTTTTCCCCACAGCTCGAGTGACTGAATACAAACAATATCATTAATGCCACCGGGTGAAAACAGGCGAAGTGGTGCCTGGTCGGTTAATCCAACAATGTGCAGAATATGCGGTCTTTTTTGCGCTTGGGGAGTCCTGTTTTTGACAGAGGTCTGCGCGCAATCACAACAGAGGTACCCTCTTCACTTTTATCTAAAAATCGATTATTTGGGGGTTTCTGCTTTAGGCTATTTGTTAAAACAGTTATAACTGTTTACCATATACAATAAACCTAAATGAGGAGGTGCTGATGATCCGATGATTATAGGAAAATAAATGAAGAAACTGCATCATTGATGTTCAAAATAACTGTTAAAATATCTGCAGTGTGCGATCTAGGCATAGGCTCTAGACACACTGGTGCATTGCCGAGACAACCTTAGAATGAACACCATCAATTAATGTCAAGGCTTCGGGCTGCATTACATATTCCATCATTTAGGCGATGTATTTGTATCGTGTCTAAATTGTTTTCTTTATTTCTTCCAGACCAACATTTACATGTGGAGGTAATATAACAGGGGATTCTGGGGTCATTGGGAGTCCGGGTTATCCTGGGGTGTACCCCCCAAATACCAAATGTGTTTGGAGAATCACGGTGAGTCAAATGTACTTTGTGTTTAGCAGATGTAATGTTTTATATTTATTTCCCAGTGCCATATGTTCGAATGGTAATCCATATTAGAAAACTGAAGTGATGCAATTTTTCTGTTATAACAGCAATGATGCACCCACCAATTCTAACTGTGTAACTCTGGTAGTCTGGTATTTGGCTAATGACCACACAGCACCCCCAGGCACTTCGCTTCCTTTTTTGCATTTTTAACACGCGGACTGGCATCATTTGGGGAATTTCAAGTTAGGTCAATGAAATAAGTACTAAAAGCAGACGAGTAGCTAAAGACAAACTTTTTGTGTTCGTCAATTAAAATGTAATAAAAATTACATTTTAATTGAGGATAACGCGTGGTGTTTCTGTGAAGAGTGAACTGCATTTAATATACTTTCAAACTTTGCATGGGCTATCAAATATATGATTTCCTGCTACATTCCCTGGGTAAAAAGATAAATAGGCTGTTAGCCTTCATTGTGTTTTTGATGGTTGTGACCAGTCCTTACTGTGTTTTTGTTGGTGAATATGCTCCTCACCAGCACAAATATCACCAAGTCACATTGTGCTGGTTTGCAAAGACACCCCAATCTATTTAACATAAAGAGACATGTATTTTGTTGGTGTACTTAAGGCTATATAAGGTATGACTTAAAAAAAGGAACTGGTCCTGACAATCTGGATCCATAAGAATTGAAATTTGCAGCTGACTATATTGCTATACCACTGACCTACTTATTTAATCTCACCCTGGAGCTAAATGTCATCCCTAGTGATTGCTAGTCAACCTGAATTCTGCTCCATATTTTTAGGTGAAACTGAAAACCTTAATAACTACAGGTCTATTTCTAAACTATTGGTAAAATATTGGAGACCCCAGCGCAACTGAAGGAGTTTTAATATGTAACTTATCAATCAGGTTTCAGAAAACAACATGGCCCCGCTACTGCTACTGCAAATGTTGTCATTATATAACTGATTCCTAAAATAAGGCAGTAGACCCTAATTACACCCAGGTCATTGCTAGTAATAACAATGTTCTTCTGGAAAAATAAAGCTCCATTTATGCATCTATTCAAGCCATTTGATGCTGGATCATGGCATTATGTTGTGAAGTGTAATTAACATAAGATTATCTTGCTAGGCAGTCCCATGGTTTGGGAGCCCATTTGATGAAAATGGTTCTAATATGAAAATTCACCAGAAGGGTGTCCCACATGGCTCTGTAATTTGGCCACTTGTCAGCATAATAATGTTTGTAAAAATGTGTAATGCTGCTTCATATTTTTATGCTGATGACATTTACTGACACAGAAGAAAGCATTTGAAGAGTTGCTTTGTGGCTTTACAATTATCAGCTCTGTCACCTGAAATGTTTCCAAGGGCACCCAATGAATCATAGATGAAAATAATGTTTGGATTTTATATAGAAGTGTCATTTACAGCATGGAATTCAAAAGAGGATATAAACTGGTTAGTGAGTGCAAAAATAGAACATCTCCACTTTTGACAAATTAGTAGCCCTGTTCCATCAATGTGACAATCAGACTTTGAGATTGAAGCAGAGCACATTGTTGGAATAGCAGTATTACTGTGATAATCATTGTCTCAGCCAGGGCCAAATTGTTTTGGGTCTGATCGGCATCAATTTGGTCCTGTTGAAAACCGATTGACTGTTGCGAGAGATCAAGGATTCAGCATGAGTTGTGTGGACAACGGACCCTAAATTAGAATGGTTGAAAGCACTGGTTGGTAAACATTGGAGAAAAAAAACTTATTGTCAGCTAGACCATAGGTTTCCTGGTCAGTGCAGCTTAACTTGATCAGATTATTACTGACCAGCTTGGGCCAGCTTAGAATGGTCTATACCTGGGTTTGTTGGAGCCATAGTTTGATTATCATACTATATGCCTCTAATGTGATTTGTAAATGTTATTAGTATATGTGTATATGAATACCGTGCTAATATATGAATGTGACTGAATGTTGTCTCCAGGTCCCTGAGGGTAAAGTTGTGGTCCTATCCTTCCGCTTCATTGACATGGAGAGTGACAACTTGTGTCGTTATGACTATGTGGATGTATACAGCAGCCATGTGAACGGTCAGAGGCTGGGCCGATTCTGTGGGACGTTCAGGCCTGGCGCCCTGGTCTCCACTGGCAACAAGATGCTCATTCAGATGGTGTCTGATGCCAACACGGCTGGGAGTGGCTTCCTGGCAGTGTATTCTACTGCCCAGCCACACGAGAGAGGTAAGCAAAGTAGTATGTAGAAGAATGATACAGTAACAGATGTTATGGTTACAAGCTCTATGTCCCTCCAAAATGTCCATAACATCTTCAGCAAACCCTCGAAAGTCCTCTGGGGAAAAACCAGGCTAAACCGTCTAAAGTCCCCTTGGGGATAGCCAGGATAGTTAGGTCCGATGAAAGTTTCTCCACATGATTACGCCAATTATCCTTGAGTCCCAGTGCACAGGTTCCTACTGGGCCAAACAGGCTTCCACAGTATCGCCAGGTCGATCTTGTTGCAAGAAAAACTAAACCAGTGTGTTGCTCTGGCTATAACCAACATTACTGTAAAACTATGGCTCAACTGGCAGTCAGAGCTACACAAACAAAAGTACACAAATGGTTAGAACTAGTCAAATGGTGAGAACTAGTTAAATGGTAAGAACTAGTCAAATGGTTAGAACTAGTCAACTGGTAAAAACGAGCAAAATGGATAGAATTAGTCAAATTGTTAGAACTAATCAAATGATAAGAACTAGTCTAATGGTAAGAACTAGACAATTGGTAAACTAGTTAAATGGTTAGAACTAGTCAAATGGTGAGAACGAGTCAAATGATAAGAACTAGTCAAAGGGTTAGAACTAGTCTAATGGTTTGAAATAGTCAAAGGGTTAGAACTAGTCTAATGGTTAGAACTAGTCAAATGGTTAGAACTAGTCAAATGGTTAGAACCTGGTCAATGGTTAGAACTAGTCAAATGGTTAGAACCAGGTAAATGGTTAGAACTAATGAAATGGTTGTCATGGTGCTGGAAGGACACGGGCGCAGAGACGGTTTGGAGGTAGACATCCATTGTTTTTAATGAAGATAACAAAAGAAACAAACATACGAACTCAAAGCAGACACGATGACTGGGTTAACTATAGCCTACGGCTAACAAACCAAAATAAACCACACCCATGTGAACAAACAGTAAACTTAAATAGGTTCCCCAATT
>JACXGJ010002192.1:0-67500 GCA_016801105.1 Esox niger | reverse complement strand
AACACCAATGGTATTGTTGTATTTTAATGAACATATTATGATATATCATTAATTTCCATGGCACTGTGTGTGGTCATTTATACCCAGATCCAACCAGACAATAGTTTATTTTGGGGTGTTTGTATAATACTGAATATTGTGGGATATGATTTGTTTACAGTCATATCAGTCAGATTATTTTGTACAATAGATGTTGTTTGTCTCTTAATAGATTATTTTTTTAGTGCCTGAAGGGCAAAAACATAATATTACACTGGTGAAATAAGGAAATGCATCCAATTTCTTTGACAACATATACTGTTTGATTATTCTCAGTAAAAGTATGAATGAGTCTGTCTGATCTGCGTTCAGTGTAATTTTTTGTGGTTTTGAAACACGCATACTGCTTATATCATACACAGTGAAATTGGGATGACTTTGAAAAGCATGTCCTGATCAGGGAACACTGGAACTATGATCATTGCCTTAGGAAAATGATGGACAGGCACCGCAACACAAATTGAGTGATCATTTCATGAATGGATTTGTCAAAACTATAACTCTGAAGCTCCCCTGGAATACAATAAGGATCACTAGCAGGGAACTCTTACAGGATTTGGTGTTCAGCTTTGATTTTGAGCCTCGTGGAGTCAATGGTATGGGTTTTTTAGCAAGGTCAAGCCAGCAGTGTTCACCATCTGTCCACCTGTCTTGAACAGGTCAAAAATGGATAAAAGATATTTCATATCCACTTCATGTGATAGCATATGTTTTCTCTTAATTGGGTTTTTCGGATATAATCAGTAAATACACAAAAATGTACCACTGGTTGTTTTACGTTGTTTGTGTTTACTAGTTTAATGTCAGTTTATCCCAAGCATGTCTGTGAGAAAGACATTATTAGAATGTTTAAACAACATGCCAGCTATCAGTTTTGAAAGGGTACACTACCAGTACATTTTTCCAGTTTTTATTGAAATTCACAATTTAATTACATAATTTTGACATTAAAGCATAGAACAAATAACATTTTGAAGATAAAAAATAAATAATGAAATTGTTCTGTTCAACAAAGTGTAATCTACATTTTTCCCAAAATAGCCACCTTTGGCAGATATAACAGCCAAACACACTGGTGGCATTCTTTCTACTGTGGAAATCAAATATTGTTCTGTAAATTTTTCCAAACACTGTTAGAGAGGTTCCTACGTGTGTGGCACTTGTAGGTTGCTCTGCTTTCATTCTTCTGCCCAGCATTTCCCAAAACAGCTTGGTGGGGTTTAAGTCTGGAGACTTCTGGCCATTCCATGATTTGAAGCCATTGCATGATTTTTGAAGGAAACTGACACCTTGGCTTTCTTTGCTTTTACTCATAACACATTTAAGGGTTATGAGTCTGTCAGTTTTTGGGACAATTGCATTTTCCTCACCATTATGAAATCAATATACAACTTCCTGCAGTACAATACTGTCCAAAAAATACTTAACACAGTATAGTAACACAGTATGTTCCAACACTGCTTTAATACAGACAACAGGTGTGTCAGTTATCAACAGAAGTTAGAACACTGGTAGGAATTGTTAGCATCAACTTTCAATGCTTCATTAACTTTCATTTCTGCAGAACAGCTTTACTTTGTTAACCCATTACTTGAAAAAGGGGAAAAAATGTAAGTATATGTTTTACCTCTGCCAGTTCTCCACTTACTGTTGTAAAATTTCAAGTATCTCGCTGCGGTTAAACTGCATACATTTCAATAAAAAAAATCGGAATCCGAAAACTTTTGAGTAGTGTATATTTTTCTAACAAATTTCCAACTGTATATGTGATCCCTATTCGTCAAGCTTGAAAAAAAATGTGCTCACTACGTTAAAACCTTCGAGGCTAAGGCTGTTCCAGCGATCGTGGCCCTGCCTAAGGTCCACATACTATTGCTGTAGTATGGGGTTGTACTGGCCCACATCTTTCAGCAAAGACGGTCTCTAAAACCTGTTCACAAAGTCTGTATCAATAAATCATAAATACATGGAAAAACACAATGTCGAATCAAGGGCAACTCCACTGTCTCGTGGACACATTTTTTTTTCTAGTGTACGACTGTCTCAGCGAATTATCTTTGAATAATGCCTTTTTCCAAAGGTAAAAATGTAGCCCTTGACCTAGATCATAGGTCAAAGAACGAACATTAGGACAAGCGTACTGTATAAATTAATATTGCCATAATGTGGCTTGAAGCCTAAATGTGTTTGATCTCGGGAAAATCAAGTACTTGATTGTAGTAGACAATGTTAATTTTTAATAAGTACTAGAACACTTCACTAGTCAAATCAAGCGGTATAGTGTTTTTAAGAAATATATTTTTTGAGCTTGCGTTCATTTCATAAAGGCCTGTACATTACCTTTAAAAAATGTGTGTAGTTGACAATAGCACACCATTGTATTAAACAAACACAAGTAGCTGAGCATCTCAAGTCGTAGGCTATAGTTACATTGCTGAAAGTCAGATCTGTACCGAAGAGCTAAGGGGAAGTAATTCGGGGACACGTTTGACTGTGACACACGGAAAAGGGCGCTGTGTACATTTCTTATGTTTTTGTAGCTTGCTCGCTAGCTAGTGTAGCTTCATATGGCACCAAATTCCGTTTGGTGGGTAAGTAATACCACTACAATTTAAACATTAGCATAAAGTCAGTGTAGCAGTGTTCTGAGATGCAAACGTATTTAGCGTTATTTGATAAATTGTTAACTGAGGACATAACTACTAGCTAGTAAGCTATTAACAATCATAGCTAGTTACAGAGTACTGTACACAGTACTTACAAGCTACCTTAAACTTCCAGCTGAATGCTAAAGGGTCATTCTATTTAGCTACTGGCGTTAAGTATATCAAAAAGATGTCCTTGTCAAAAATATTTTCATGTATTTCGCTTTTAGCTAGTGTTGTATCCCCAACTGAACCGAGGAAGTTGTACCACTACCCTGCTACCTTGACGAGCTAATAACTAACACCTTTGATTGGAAACAACATTGCCAGTAACTGTCTGAGTTGATGTTGACCATGATAGATATCTAGCTTGCAAACCTAAGTCGGCTGTATAGTAGACATTATATTCATGTTACTTAACACTCTATAATAACAACTACAGAAATCTCAATCTTGTTTTAGGTGGGCAAACCACAGCTATATTGTAAGTTGTTGTGGTGTTATTTCAGGCTTCCAAGCATGATGAAAATGGCCCAGAAACGCAAATCGAGTTCACCGGAACCGCAGCTTGTGCATTCCAAGTCATTTAAGACAAACGGTACCACCAAAATCTTCAGTAGTGGTCGACTCGGCAGTCTCTCTGATAACAGACGGCCCTCCATATCCACACCGAATAAGAGAAAGGATTTTCGAATGAAAATCCAAGATGAGGTGTCACCAAGGAGAGACAATACCAGGTTCAAGCAGAAACCTGTTGCTTCAGGTATGGAGGGGTGGGAAGAGGAAACATTAAGAGCTAGAGAGGTGGTAGTCCAGTTTAGAATCCTAGAGTGGAATACTTCCTTCATCTCCAACATGCAGCCTCATATTCTGTGAACAGTCCCATGATAAATAATTGTTGAATAAGCTTCATGTGATCATACCTGACATAGTTTTCAGATCCTCCTTTTGCAGGAGGTAATCTGAGACAATTTTCACAGGGGAGGCTGCTTTTAGGAAAACAACCCACTCATGCTGGCCGGCTAAACAAACGTATTGCTTTTCATTTGTAATCTTTTAAGATTGCGGTACAATGTAGCTATTTTGACAAAAATAAACTAGCTGACGCTTGACTAATTGAGAGTCCAAAAGTTAATTTTGTAACCTTCCGACTTGTCAGATTATTGTTGGGTGTGCTATTGTATGTAACATTTTCCTTTGCTTTGTCTGATATTGTTGAATAACTTGCCACACAAGGCTCAAGCAGAAATTTTGCATAGTGCTCATTGGTGACATTGTTTGAACATGATAAGAGTGTATCTAAAAATGTTTAGGAGTATTTTCCTTTTCATGGAAAATGTACACATTTAATCTCCACTTCCCACTTGTGAAAGTACAACTAAACAATAACAGAAATATCTTACGAAGCACATTCTCACGCAATCAGTTAGAAGTGGACCTGTTTTACTGCCACTTCCATTATTCAATCTGAGGTTTGATTTTATTCAAGCATTGTTTTCAAAAATCCACATCTCCCTGTGGATATTTTCTCTGCTGATTATCTCCTGCGGAACGACAAAATCAGTGCACACTGGGGTAAATAAGTTCATATAAAGTTAATTCAACATTTTGGCTTGTGATGTGGATGTTCAAGGAAAGTGAGTCCACCAGTCACAGATGAGAGAGAAGGATTCTAGTCTGGGATTCTAAAGGGGATTAACTGAACTGGGAATGACTGGGAACTACAATATTACAAGACTTCAGTGTCCTTTGTGATGGGTATTAAAGTAATGGAACAACTGCTGTAATCAAATTTCTCCCTATTCATAAAGAAGATAAAGAACCAGTTATTATAAGTGGTTAATCTCTTTGTAAAGGCTTGGGTTTGTTTTGTGCCTTTTGCAGACCAGCTAATGAATGTGGAGCCCCCCAAATCTCCCAGCCCCCCAAACAGCCCCTCAGAAGCAGAGGAAGACACAGAACTAGGCCTGGTCATCACCTTCGGTGAGCTGAACAGTTCGGCCTCATGTGACCCATTAAATAGATAAAAGCCTTCAAATGGAGTTTCCATCCTTACATAGAAACACTTAATCAAATGTCTTGTGTTTGACCACAGAATTGTACTTCATGTATGATGGCATTTTTTCCTAAAGATGGGGAGGACTGCGAAATCCCACGGCTGACAAAGAAGAAAAGCAGCTCAACAATGAAGAGACCTTCAGACGTTGGACAGGAAGAGGAAACTTTCCCGGAGGGAAAATGGTCCGAATATTCGTCCAGTGACAGCGAGGAGGATGAGTTTGGTCAGCTGGATGTGGACCTGGAAAGGAAGTCACAGCAACACAACCTGACCTCTGTGAACGTCCGGACCATCCTTCATGTGAGTCAACCTGGAGGCCCAGTCTGGCCGGGGGGGGGTGTTATTCTTGTCAGTTGTTGCGCTGACACCTGCCAACGTTTCCTTCAGGAGGTGATTACCAACGAGCATGTGGTGGCCATGATGAAAGCAGCCATCCAGGAAACCCGGGACCTGCCCCTATTTGTGAGCATCAACTTGCTGCTAGATATTGCTGACTTCATCGCTAAAATGTACTTTTTTCCTACAAATGTCTATCTGCCTGAATCCAGCGTCTTAATTAAGGTCTGTCCTCAGGAGCCAAAGATGACCCGCTCCAGACTGAAGGAAGTTGTGGAGAAGGGGGTGGTGAGTCCTCAGTACCTCCAGAAAATACATCATATTTCTATTACATATTTGTACCTGGGTGCATTTCCATCATCTAAATTGATTTTCTGTGCTCTTGCAGGGTGTCTCCACCTGGAATAAATCTCCCAACAAAAGGGTCTTGGAAGTGAAGGTAGGCCTGTCACAGAGCCTTAGGCTGCAGTCCCAATGCTGAGTAGATCGACCCCACTTGACCAGTAGACATCTGGGATTATAGTTTAGTCATTTATTCCATGTTGAAATTCCATATAATTACAATTAATGATGAATATCATGTGAATAAGGAGATGATATCAAAGCTAGAAGTTGTTTAAGTAGTAATTAAAAGCCTTAGTGATTCTATGGAAAAGGGAAAGCAAAATTACTATTGAATAAACTATACTTGTGTAAAATCAGAAGAAAACGTACATACATAGTATGTCACAGGAACAAGCCCAAGGCAATAAGTAAAGGAAAAGCTTAAACTAAACATTTGTAACAGTAACTGTTTTCAAATCAATTGATAGTATAAATCAAGAAATATGAACTTGGTCAATAATCACATTGACAACAGAAAGTTACAAAACAAACCCATTGGGACTGAAGGGTTTAGTCTCTCATCCTGATTAGTGAAGTGTTTCTGCATTTAACCAGGATGTGGTTCGGCCAGTTGAAAAACAATTAGCATCCGATATCTTCTGTGATTGAAAACCTTTTATTTTGTGTAGTCTCCTGGTACATAGTAACACAGTAATTACTACTGCAACTCCCCAGCCCCCCCAGTTTGTCGACATCCCTCTGGAGGAGGACGAGGATTCCTCTGATGAGGAGTACTGCCCGGATGACGATGAGGAGGATGAGACTGCAGAAGAGGTGAGGAAGAGCTTCATCTCTGCTTCGATGGTCAAATACATTTCAGTCAAGCGTGTTATGTCATCCCGGTTACTTTGTCCTCAGATGTTTTTGAGCGATGTGGACAGCACAGCCTCGTCCCCACGATGTTCCCGAGGGGTGCGGGCCAGGACCCCTGGACACTCTGAGTGTGAGGAGGACAGATTGGACAGTCCCAGACAGGTTAACCATAACCACTGCTTTAGGCTTTTCAGGAGAAGATACACACCGGGTGAACAAGGGTTAACAGTCGGGTTGGTGTTTCCTGTTTAGAAGCCAAGGCAGTCCAGACATCTTAGGGTGGAGGCAGTTCCTATGGGCCCCCCCCCGCCCCCGTCCTCCACTGGCTCCTCACGGCCCCTCAGGGCTCAAGACTGCACCTTCATGGAGAAGCTTCACGCGGTGGACGAAGAGCTGGAACTCAGCTCCATCTGTAGTGAACCCTACCAGGTACTGAGACTGTACTGGACATTTTCCGCTGCGCCACATAATCACCTGGCTCTTATGAGAGGACTAGTCGGCCATACCAGAATGGCCTTTCGGTCCGTCATCAATATGAGACCATGTTTTTGTTTCCAGCCTCTGACTGGAGGTGCAGGGTCCGGTCTGGTGGCGTGCCGGACCCGCTCCAAACGGCCCCTCAGGAACGTGCCTTTGGGAAAGCTGGAGGCAGAGCTGTGTGCTCCTGACATCACGCCCGACATGTATGATGACAGCTTGGCCCTGGAGGACCGCGACTGGAGCGAGTGGTTACAGGGCCTGATGACGTCTGATATGGAGAATGAAGGTCAGAGGTCAAAGGGTTTGACTGCTGTCGTGTTTTGGTGGTTTTGTCTGGTGTCCTACTGGGACCATACACCTCCCCACTAGTCACCTCACTGTACACTGTAACTGACTCAATCTCATTCAGTCTTCTACTTTATAGTGGTGTCAGAGGTGTCTTCATTGCTCTAATGTCTGGTCTTGTTCCTGTCTATGTTTTTAACCAGCGTTTATAATCCATTTCCTGTGTTTCTTCCCCCTTCAGAAGAGGCTGATGATGATGACGATCCAGAGTATAATTTCCTGGACGATCTGGATGAGCCGGACCGAGAGGACTACAGGAACGACCGGGCCGTACGCATCACCAGTGAGTCTTATGTGGTTTATACATCAACTCAATCCATGACTCATCACCAGTGAGTCTGTTATGTGGTTTATACATCAACTCAAACCCTGTCTCATTTGTTGCATTTCTGTGAAAATATCCACTAACAATTTTTTTCTTGCATTCAGAAAAGGAAGTGAATGAGCTGTTGGAGGAGCTTTTTGAGACGGTGAGGAGGGTTTGGGGAAAACCAGTAGCTATAACCAGTAGTTATTTATTTTTTGTTAAATTCCATTCTCTTGTTACTCCTTCAGTTCCAGGATGATGAGCTGGTAGTGAATGGGCAGGAGGATGATGGTCACGAAGAAGATGAGGAGCGGGAGGAAGAAGCTTCACCCCCAAGCGCTCCCCAATTCAACGTTCCGCAGGCAATTCGGTACTCTCTCTCTAGCATAACCCTCTCCGCGGTCCTCACTGGATAGAGCGAACTTCTTAAAGAGGACACGTTAAGGAACATATGGAGCTGTTCATTTACAGCAGACAACAAGAAGAAGCAACTGGAGTGCTTTAGGGGCCAGATGCTTCCCATCATTTAATGGAAGTGAATGTTTGACACTTCAGCTCACAGACACGCGCTGTCCTTTTCTTGTTGACGTTGTAGTAGTGGTTGAGCCAAAATGGCCCCCAGTTGTATGTGTTACGGGCAGCTGCCAGTCAACAGGAGAATATATGACGACATTCTAGGGATTATTTAAAAACACCTCCCTTCGGGACAGAGCAGCAGAGGGGTGCTGTGTCTGCTTGGGTAGGGAGGTAGAGAAATGCTCTGGTGTTTTCTGTTCCTCTGAGATTTCAGGAGGTAAGACAGAAGTCCCAGTAGGGCAACAGTTCAAGCTAATACACAACAAACACACACGCACAACGTCTTTGTCGCTCACACACACTCAATGCGTCAGGTATCCCCTACTTGTTGGCCCCAGGGCTCTCTGGTGATGCTTTAACTGTGAGAGCTGTGTGTTTGCCACATGTTTACACGAGTCTTTGTGAATGACGTCTGCTAGATCACCATGATCATGTCCAAAAGGACTACTATGTTATTGTCTCTTCTACCCTTTGCCCCCTGACCTGTAGGTTTGAGGAGCCGCTGGCTAACATGCTAACGGAGAGACGGCGTTCAGTGAGGGAGCAGCTGGAGGCCCAGCAGCAGCGGAGGGCCCTCCAAGAGCCCACCGGCCGCTCCACCCCCCTGACCTCTGCATCCCCCGCTGTGATGCTGCTGCCCCCTCTGCCCTGTCCCGCCCTCACCCTCGGCCACGCCCAGAAACTCCAGCTGCAGCAGCAAATCCAACAGGTTGGTCGGGCCGCTTGTCAAGCCTCATTCAGGAGCTGGAGAGGCGGTTGTCTTCTTTCTGTCTGCTTCCTGACTCCAGCGTGACAGTTCCTGTGTAGATGTAAGGCCGTCCGTGTAGTTGACCGCCCCGTCTGTTTGTCTTGTTCCAGCACGTCCAGCTGCTGACCCAAGTGCACCTGCTGAGCCGCCCCGTGGAGGCCCTGCGTCACGAGGCCAACACCACCAAACAATACCTGGTGACTGACGGACCCCCCCCCCCCCCAGAATCTAATGCTCGCCCTCATTTCTCTTCTGCCTCCCTGTTTCTCTCCTTCCTCTATCTCCCTTGTCGGTCCTACTAGTCTCATTCTTCGTCTCCCCATCCTTCTGTGTCTACCCAGGAGGAGCTTCAGTCGTTTGCCGGGCGTCAGGAGGTGACCAGGTCGGCCTGGGAACCGGGCTTCAGCAGCATCTTCAGGGCCTGTAACCTCCAAGGGGCCATTTCTCTGATCCAGGAGCAGGAGAGGTGTTTGTCATCCAGGCCTCCACAACCCCCTGCCAGGCCTCAAACACGGCCCACAAATGGTACTGTACTGGGTTGTTGGGGCGAGTACGTGTGTGGATGAAATGTGAACATGTAGGGCTTCAACTACTAATCTGAAATGGAAAATGTTATTATCTTTTAGTAGGACTGGGCAATAATTCCATAAATATCATTACTGAGTTTTAAAAATAATTCAATGATGAATTGCGATATTACTTATTTTGCTAGTAATTTTTTTTAAAGGATATTTCATTTGGGATGTTATTTTATTTGCACTATTTAGATTTTTTTGTTTATTTTAGAGAATCATTATATTAAAGGGTGCACATAACTCAACCTGTTCTTTCTTGATCTCTTGCATTTAACTTGAAACTTAAACTTTATATAAAAAACTGAAGGTTGTGTTTTTAAGTATATTTTAAGATTCTAAAAATGACATAGCTGTACAAATAAATATTTTGTCATTAATATCGTATTAATGAACAATCTGGAATATATCATGATGTTGGTTTTGGGCCATATCGCCTAGCCTTATATTTTAGTTAGATTCATGAGGGGAGCAGCAACAGTGAGAATTTAAGATGGATAGCAGAGGCTGTGGGTGAACCAGTGGAAAAATGTGTACATCTCAATTTTTCACTGAAGCCATGGCAACAGAGGTTGAAGAGGGCTCAGTGCAATATATAAATCTGAAGCAACTGTGCCAGTGCTTTTCATAGAGTTGGTTTCAGTTTGGTTTGAGTGGTGTTTAGAAGTGGGACATGGTTAATCTAGAATGGTTCAGCCGCTCATTTATGCATCACCACCCTGAGGATCGACTGGTTAATTGCTCAATAGTTTGTCATTTGTCGTTCCTGCAGTGCGTACATACCCACTGCTTCCTGCTGAGACCGCCTGGCTGTTTGCCACTAACTCTGTCTTCCTCTACCCGGAGCTGCTGCCCCTCTGCAGCCTGGACCCAGCTCTGCACCCGTCACGCACCAAGAACAGCTACACACGTGGAGAGGACAGGTAACCTTAACTGCAGTTTAACTCCTCAACAGTTATTCTTATTTTAACAGTGCTCCGGGTCAAAAGTATGCCAAACCTGCGGTTTCTATGAAAGTGGAGGCAAGCAATGGAAGATGTGTAGACCCATGCTGTACAATTAAGGACTTCTTTAAACCAATGATAAAAGAAAATTGCTACCACCAACCAGCCATTTAATGTAACAAAATGTAACATAGATCTGCAGTTTGAAAAAATAAAATGTAAGTTTAAAGTTGTTAAATGTAATGGTTAGAGGCAGGATTCACCACAGTGCCCCTTTATGGTAAAACCATTGTAAACTGATCATTCAGTAACACTTAAGTTATGCATCAGAATTCGTTCGGCTGAAGGTTTCTAGTCTACTCCCGATTAGTTGTTTTTCTGGGTTTTTGTCTGACCATTTTTGACCATTTTTGTCTGACCATTTATTCCAGAAAAGAGAATTGGTATTGTAGAACTTTCCAATTCATTGTTTAGTGTTGGTGTTGTCTTTATGCAACCCAGTATATGTATGGAATGTGGCAGGGTGAGGTAGCTTGTCAGATCATCATACTGGTCTATTTAAACCCCTCCTATCTCTACTCTTCACTGAGCCTACAGTAATTGTTTCTACTGGCATCAAAGCTTCCTGGTTTAAAAGTCCAAATCCAGACTTTTCTCTGTTCAATGGGTTCAGTTCACAATAGTGCCCTGTGTGTTCCGAAGATAAATGAAAATCCGTTCATACGTTTCAAAACCCCAAAAGGTATACTATAGGAGTTTTAGGGAAACAGGTTGTGACTACAACTGAATTACCTTCTCTGACCACTCTGCATTGTTTCTTTGCTGAGCCAACACTCTTGTTCATACCAATTTAAAAGATATTGTTTCACAATGTCAAAATCTTCTCCAGATTGATCATACTTGGGCTGAAGCATTTCAGCCAGACGGAGTTCCCCTACCGCCTCATGTGTCGCTACCTTGTCCGCACCAAGAAGCAGGACCAGCTACGCTCCCGGGTCAAGGAGCTGTGTGGCTCCAAGACATCTGACAACATCATCAAGGTGTGGGTCTCAGGATGTATTAAAGCTCATCACAATGTCGTTAAATTTTTTCTATAGTATTTTGAGGTATCATTCTACTGCCATGTTGGGTGGACCAATTGCGCCTTGAAGAAGACAATTTGTCGCATTTGCTTCTCTCAGTTATACTGCCAGTACAACATAGTTCCTGCCATGGAGAAGACCTGTTGCAGGGTGATGCCTGGCGAGGAGCGCCCCCCAGTGGAAAGAGAGATGTCTGTCATGCCTAACTGGCTACGGGTACGAATGATCACTCACCATGATCCCCCTGAAATACTGTATTTTCTTTTTAGAACACAATCTACATATATCTCCCTTATCACTACCAGTTGGTATTAATTCCCATTTCTGTTGTGTTTGCTCTACAGAAGAGTCTACCAATGATCCACAAGGTAGTGACGGATTATAATAAAAAACCTCAAGGGAAAGCGTCACATGCAAACCCTCTTCCTCTTTCAGCACCTCCCTACACTTTCCCCGGTGGGACACGATATCCCAAATCGCTCCCTAGAAACATCAACCTGCGACTACACCCCTGCATGAACTACAAACGAGACCGTCCACCCATCGCCCCCAAACCTTGTCCCATCTATGCTTTCTCCCAGTCCAACCCACTTGTGCCTATTACCAAAGCTCCCCCAGATACACTTAGCTTTCTGGCCCAAGTTCCACAGCCAGTACCCTCGCAAGGGGTCATCTTATTGGCCACAGCCCCAAGTACTCCAATCCACGGGGCCCTGCCAATGACCCAAGCTCTTGTCACTCCTGCCCACGGAGCAGTGCCATTGGTTCAGCTCTCACCGTCCGCCCCTGCGAGAGCCCCCCTCTTTGGTCAGGGCGTGGTCACAGCATGTGTGATGAAAACGATGCCCAATCAAACAGAGAAAACACCTTTCCGGGCACCTCCCCGCAAACTGCTGCCCAAACAGTCCGATATCCCAAAGCCGTCACCACCCCCTCACCCTGCCGTCCAAGCAGAGAAGACTGGTCCTCTTTCATCAGTCACTAACTGCGCACGTCGTACCCGTGCTGCTGTAAGGTTGGCCAAGCGGCCCCCACGCTCTGCCACTACCCACCGGGACACTCAGGCTAAAGCCAGAGCAGCTTTGAACCGTAATCTGACCAGGCCTCTCCTACCGGCCCCCCCAAGCCTGGAGGCAGCGTTGAACTACTCCCCCACACATCCAAGTAGCGCCCTGCAGCTCAAGTCCAGCCCTGTGCTTTTCTCTCACACCCCTTCCCCTCCCCTTGTTACCTCACAGGTAAAAAGCAGCCCTATGAGCCTGTCGCTGGACAATGACGACTGGAACATGAGGCCAGCAATCCAGGCAGAGGTCAAAGATGTTGGGTTTGACCCAAACCTAACCTACTCTCAAAACCTGTCTGGATGCGCTCCAAATGCTCCAGAAAGGAATGCTTTTCCGGTCCAGTCTGGTATCTCCCATGCCACTATGTCTCCTTCAGACATCCGTGGTCTTTCGGAATCCCAGAATGACCCGTATGTACTGATACAGACTGCGGCCCAGGGCTCTACACAAATGGTCTGGGTGCCCAAACACTCTCTGGTCCCAAACAGATCTGGGTTGTCCATTTCTGACAATGGGTTTCACCAGTCTGAAGGCTGCCTGTCACCTCCCCCCCAACACAGTATGACTGGGTTAACCAATGGCGTACCTTCCTGCCTCTCTCCACCCAGCACTTTACCTGATGGCTCCGTGGGCTGCCAGCAGGCGCTCCGAGTCCGGTTGCACAGCGACTCTGCTCTGACCAGCGGAGGAGCTCCTGAGTCCAGCTTAGAGGAGCAGTTGCATCGGCTGGTGGAGGGCCTGCGGGAAGAGCGCGGGGCGGAAGAGGGCGAGAAAGAGGGATGGGGGAATGTGGAGGGTCCTCTCCTCACGCTCTCTGAGTCGTCCTCTGGGAGCCCCTGCTCCAGTCTAGAAAGCTCCTCTGAAGCCCTGGAGAGAATGATGGTAGAAGGGGAGGAGGGGATGGAGGAGCCGAGAGGGGAAAAGAGAGGAAGGGACGAGGAGCGGTTAGATAGTTGGTGCTTGTCAACTACTACAATGCACAGACCTGGCGCCTCACCTGAGGAAAAGAGTGGAGAAAAGGATGTGAAAGGAGCTGAAGAGGCTGAGAAAGGAGACGGGGTGGAGGGAGATGGCAGTGTGTATGGCATGGTCACGCTGAGTGGGAGGACTGTGGCACAGGAGCAAACTGGAGGAGCGAAGAATGAGGGAAAACAGGGTGACCATAGAAATGATCAAAATGGTGGAGGGGAGAAGAATGGAGCCGGGGAGAGAAACGGAGAGCAGGGGGGAGATAGAAAGGGAAAAGGACAGGGGGAGGGAGGTAGAGATGGAGGACAGAATGGAGCAGAAAAGGACGGTGACGGAGAGAAAGACCGGGACGGTGAGCAAGGGGAGGAGGAGGAAGAGGAGGATTTTGATGACCTTACTCAGGATGAGGATGAAGAGGAGGTTATGTCCTCAGCCTCTGAGGAGTCGGTTCTCTCAGTGCCTGAGCTGCAGGTATGTTCTTCCAATTCATGTTGGGATTGAAATTTGAGTTTAGATGAAAGTGAAGCTTCTGTTTGGCAGCACCTGAACAGCTGGGTGGTTCAAATCCTGAATGTTGATATGCTGGAAGTTAGGGTGTATGTAAGTAATGTTGCATGAGGGAGCTGTGGTATATGGCCATTATACAATGGCTAAGAGCTGTTCTTTGGCACGATTCTTGATGGAGTGCGTGGACACAACTCTTAGATGTGGTATATTGGCAACATGCCACAAATCCCTGAGCGTTCAGATTTGAAATCACCCAGTTCATAAGAGATCTTCCACCATGGGTATGACAACCTATAACTGTTTTAATTTGTTGGTCACCAGTTTATAATTAGCAGCAAGGCTTCTTGTTTATTTTTATTATGTCTAAGTTCGGTAGCCAGGCACTGTGCGATGTGTTTTGAGTAAAAACCGCTATTGGCCGTGTTATATTCCCCATATATCATACTCCCCATGTCTTACGGCTTAATCAGCCTGCTTACAGTTGTCCACCTTCCATCCCACAGGAAACCATGAAGAAGCTGACTTGGCTGGCGTCAGAAAGGAGGCTGTGTGACTCTGAGGAGGACAACTCTCCTAACTCACCCACCTCACCGACCTCACCAAATTCCCCTGTCTCCCAGAACTCCCAAGAGGAGAACTCTGAGGAAGAGGAGGGGCCCACAAAGGGGGAGGAGCTGGAGTCTGGTGAGGGTGGGGTCAGTAAGGTGCCTGGAGACGATGACGTGCCCTCTGGGGAGGGAAATCCCAGAGCCAGTGGGAAAGGATCTGGACGGGGCAGAGGTCAGTCTCATGTCAACGGTTGTAGACACCCAAAATGTCTTCAGAAATGTCCTGATAAGTGTTTAATCAATCAAATGTATTTTAGAAAGCTCATTTTCACCAGAAGTTGCATATACATAGCCAAACGCTGCAGTCAAAGCCATATTATGTTGAAGCGATTTTGTGATTTTGATAAGTGCATTAGGTTAATCCTCTTGTTTTCTGTCTTTGGCTGTGTGACCACAGGGAGAGGCAGGCCGACCCCTCGCAGTCTGAGACGCAGTCGGCGCCAGGAGCGAGACAGCAAGGACACGTCCAAGCTGCTCCTGCTTTATGATGACCACATACTGGACAATGACCCCCTCAGGGAGAGCAAGGACATGGCTTTTGCACAGGCCTACCTCAACAGGGTGAGGAGGAAAAGTTGCTTGGGATTCTTAGTGTTTCTGTTTACCTCTGGTAGCATACTGTCTCGTAAATAACATCAAAACAATCGTCTGGAAATTGGGACCTCACAACAGCAGATTATGACGATGCATACCGGCCGATACGATAGGTTTTGTGATTCTTACAGTTCTTGGGAATCTGTGTTGTGATGCAATATTACTGCTTTTTATTAGACCGTTATAGAATGTTGTACTTCTAAATACAATATTCTGCAAAAAACATCAGAATACTGTAATATTATATGCTGTAATATTCTGTAATAAAATAACTTTTATTACTGAAATTGAAATATGAAAAATTTACGTGACAGGATTACATGAAAGGATTAGCCACCCTAAATAACAAATTGTTATGATATACATAAATAATGCAAATTATTTTAATTATAGTAACAAAAATATGTTCAGATTTTATTTTGCATTTCATAGTTATAAATTAGCAACCTACGTGAAATTGGTTGATGAGGTTTTTTGGGACTATCTTTTTAACAATCCCGCCAAGCCAGCAGTTGACCAGTCACCTTCAGGTTGCTGTGCCGCATCACAGGTGGCTAAGCAAATGTTACAAGCAACGCAGCTTATGACTAGAAAACGACACCAATGTCCATTAATACAATTCTCTGTATCACTGTATCAGTTCTTTCCCCCACCCTACAATGCAAGTTGCATAGCATTAATAACAGTTAACTGACAATATGAGGCCCTTAAAACCCCATCCTTTTTCATCAGGTTCGCGAAGCCCTTCAGGATATACCTGGCAAGGTGGAGGAGTTCTTGTTACTGTTGTACGAATTTGAGCAGGGAGGTGAAGGGCGCAATGCAGTCGAGCTCTTCTCCCAGCTCCGCCTCGTCCTTGGGGAGTGGCCAGAGCTCCTGAGAGACTTTGCTGCCTTTCTTCTCCCCGAGCAGGCCCTGGAGTGTGGCCTGGTAATAATGCTGTTAGAGCTGCATATCAATTTCAGTGAATGTTCAATGTTCCAACTACAGAGAAAGCCTGTGATGAACTATTTTACCATAGGGTTTTTTATTTCTTTTCCAGTTTGAGGAGCAGCAGGCTTTTGAGCACAGTCGGCGCTTCCTGAGGCAGCTGGAGATCAGTTTTGGGGAAAATCCATCTCACTACCAGAAGATCGTACGTGCTCTTCAGGGAGGACCCGGACTAAGTCCTGCCAGCATTGAGGAGGTATGTCAGTGTGGTACGCAAGCTTTTATCAAACCGAATTGTGCCATTTGGAGCGGCAAGTTATGGGTATGTTCCTCTAGGGACCACTTGGATATAAAAAAAAACACTTCGATTTAGAATTTTAATGAGTTCCAATTCTGCCATTGTAAGTCTGTTGCATGCGTTTCATAGCCTAGTCGTAACATCTTAACACGAGGCAAATTGTGGAATGAAGAGCATCAGCAACACAGAAACTGGGAAATGTGTCTATAACACAATAAAATGTTGCGAAATGTTATGGTCTGAATACTTTAAAAAGGCACTGTAAGTAGAAATGACATACGACCTCTAAATGTAGTACTGGCATTTGTGGATCGCAACAAAAGTTTTATGGCCCACTAGCACATTTAAAAATCCAGATGAGTCCCTGAAACCATGGGATATAGAAAGCATTTACCTCCTCAATATCAATGCTTTTTGTCTCCATACTTGATCTGAAATCACAAACATTTACTAGTTGTCATTTTTTGCAGATTAAGTGTTTGACTTAGTCATCTATCAGTATTTATCATGAGTTCTGAGATAAACAATGAATAAATAGCTCAACAGAGACTGTATGGTCAATATATGACGGTCTCCACTGGGGCTTAAGAGGCATTATTCATAGCATGCATTTCATCTTCCCAGTGTAATCCACCATGCCCTCTGTTTTCTTCAGCTTAAATCACAGATGTCCTCCCTCCTGAAAGGCCACACACACCTGCAAGGGGAATTCTGGGTATTTTTTGAAGAGCTTCGTCCTCCTCTGGCCCGTCCAGGGCAGTTTGAGGAGGCTCGTTGGCCAGAGGAAGCAGGGGCTGGAGTAGATGCGGGCGAGGGGGTTGGATCGGGATCAGGGGCAAGTGATGGCTTTGAAGAAGTAACTCTGCCTGATTTAGAGGAAGAAGAGATTCCAACCATGACTGGTCGCCGTCGCAGGAGCAAGATAGGTCCTCATGGCTACAAGGTTTGAGAAAATGTGAACCCTAGTTTGTCGAATTTCAATAGCATTTTTAATTATAATAATGATTGGCTGCTTGTCATCCTTTCCAGGAGTGTGATTGGCCAGAAAAGGACTGCACCTTCCTCTGTAATGAAGCCAACCATGATGCAAAGCTTCGAAGACACAAGAGAAAAGGATGCTCTCGCTGCCATGGAAACAAGGTAGCTTTACCGTCTGGTTTTGCATTTTTGAACAGTGGCTGTATGAGTAACATGTAACACTAGCTTTATGATTCTCTTCTTCCAGGGCTCTGAAGGCGTCTCCCGGCCGATGAAAAATCTTGACCCCTTATATCCTATGGCAAATAGCCCCCCCGTCGACCTTCTCACGGAGACTGGCAGGGGGGAGGGGGGAGAGAAAGAAGAAGAAAGGGAAGAAAGGGAGGAGCAGAAAGTGGTAGAGAAGGAGAAAGAGGTGGACCCTGAAGTAAAAGATGAAATTGAAAGTGGGGCCAACAGTCCACGCCCTGGTAAGTTGATCCACCTCAAATGTCTTGTTATCTGCAGGACACTGCATCCACTGCAGGTTCCCCACTTAACCTGGGAAGCTCCTTGTTGATCTCAAGACAGAAGAACAGATGCTGCTTTATGTGGTGTGGGGTAGTAGGGGGCACTCCTTGTGATCTATATATTGAATCCCAGTGCCCCAGGGTAGTGAAGGAGACATTGCCCTTCATAAGGTTCTCTGTTTCCGATTTTGTGCCTCTTTATATGACCGTAAAGATTCCATGGCTCTTATGGTAAATAGGGATGTTAACACTGGTGTCCTGACTCCATTTTCTAATCTTTCCCCTTATGTCATTATGGGGAATGTCCACATCACTACGCACAAGATCCAATGTAGACTCAATGTCCCATTCACCATGGGAGGACACCATTATTTAAATATCAGTTCTGCATCTACGATTTGGATTTTTGTTTTTTTAAATACTTTTTCCTTATCATTATGTTACTTAATCCTCCTCAGTTTTCAATTGGCCTATTCCTCCCCTTTCTTCCCCAGTAGAAGCAAATATAATTCTGAAGTACAATTATTAATGTATGTACTAAATACGTGAAATCAATAATGTATGGAAGTCGCTCTGGATAAGAGCCATTAGCTCTATAAATAAAATGTGCATGTCATTCTTTAGACAATAAACATTGAGTGTTGCCTGTAGATCGTTAAACACAACCATTCTACATTACAGAAGAGCAAACAGTCCCTTCGTGGGAAGGTCCTGAGGAAGGTTCAGTCCACATTCCTGGGGATAGGGAGGAAGAGGAGGATGGAGTTGATGAGGATGAGTGGAAGGATGGGGGGAGAGAACACAGCCCATTGCCAAAGAAGGGTAAGGGTGATGAAGGAGGGTCTGGGGTGTCTGATGTCCCACCAGCATCTCTCTCTGGGATGGTGGAAAGCCCCGTGACCCCCCTGCCACCTCGTCCCAGCCCTCCATCTGATTCCCCTGTCTGTGCCAAAAACATCTCCCTCACTGCAAGTGGGGAGAAGGTCATACTCTGGACAAGGTGAGAGAGACAGCAGTGCACGTTTCCTCTTTTTCTTTGTAAATTGATTTTGTTAAACAGTGATTATTCTCTTTGTGTTTCTGTTTCAGGGAAGCTGACCGTGTCATTTTAACAACCTGTCAGCAGCAAGGAGCCAGTCATAGCACCTTCCAGGCAATCTCCGTCCGACTCGGCAATAAAACACCCAATGAGGTGGAGATTACTTATTGTCACCTGTGAAAGATCCAGCAGTTATGCATTTGTTTGTAAAGCCTTAGTTTGTAAAATGCACCCCAGTGCACTGACTCCTTCACTTCTCATGTACAGGTGTCTCGGCGGTTTCGGGACCTGATGCAGCTGTTCCATACTTCTGCTCGTCAGGTCAACTCAGAGGATGAAGCTGTGGTCACTGAACAGCAGACAGTCACAGACAAAGAGCAAGAATGAATTGTACAGAACCAACTCAAACAGGGCAGAACAAAGCGTAGACACTGATGAGGACAAGTCAAGAGGAGCAGAGAGGATACTTGTGACGGCAAAACCTGGCGGCAATATGAAAGACATACAGTATGAATGCTGTTAACAAGCTCTTATCTGAGCGAAGCAACACCAGCATCTCTAGATGGCAGCTGTTCAATTTTATCAGAACCAATTTTACAGTGAGCGCTGTGTACAGCACTAATTTATTGAAAGAAATACACAGGTTCTTGGTATAACTCGTGCACTACTAAGCAACTAACAGTCTCACAGTTGGACAGGACTTTTAGAAATGCTATAATAAATACACAAATGGGGTTTGGTCCAAGAATGTACAGGAGTTTTGTTATGTATATATTTTTTTCAATTTCCATGGTTTGTTCTTGTTTGCCACAGGATATGAAATATCCATGGTAATTCCTGTTGGAAAGTAATATATTTTATACAAATTCAAATAAATATAATGTATGTTTTTATTTTTTGATAACTCCGTTTTCGCAGAAAGACGAAATAGCGGTGTCTGAATTTATTCGTCACTTAACGGCTGTAATACAAGGACTCGTTGACGGTAATGGGGGTTAAAACCCTTTTCATTGGCATGTTCATTTGGCTCCCGGCGGCTCAAAGTAAAAAATTCTTAACAACCCCAACATCGTGGAAGAACTTGCATTCCACTGTAAATGCAAGTTGGCTATAATAATTTTAGAGCCCGATTAAACATGTTACATATACCCTGTTCTTTATTAAAGCGCCTCTTAATAAATGTTATCTGACGTTACCCTACTGGGAAAATGCCCATGGAAAACGAAGTAGTCGCTGTCCCCGCTCCGCAATTAACTGTAATTCAGAGCAGTGAGGGAGGACGTAAATAATGACGGGCATTTCGATTCGTTTTAGTGATCCGGCTCTTCTGTTTCCGTTCACCTGAAATAGCCGGCTCATTTGGTTCACGCATGGCACTTTGTGGCAAACGCTTGCAAATAACCCAAAACAATGAGAAAACGACATATTCCCCGCAGAAATTCATGTTGAAACAGATTAAATCTTACCTGTCCTATTAGATCGCTTGCTGATTGTTTTTATTGACTACCCTACTGGATTAATGCACATGGGACACGAAGACATGCCCCCCGAACTATTTATTGATTTTGAAGTGCGGATATGAAATCTTTGGTGACAGGTTGTAACCTTGTCTGCAAGTAATAATTTGACCTAAACATTAAGGTAATAAAGGAGCCAAATGACCGGCTCCTTTCACAAATGTGATTCGGTTCTCAAAATTCAACCAAAAAGCCATTCGTTTCGCGAACGATCTAGCTCTAGGAGTATTAAAAAGCTGAGGACATTAGCTAGATTACTTACAGTATTTCGGAAATGAGCGCAATTCATTCTAACCAGATGAGTACCATGGGTCTGTTTCGCCTTTTATTAGTTTTCGCCCTGGCCCAGCAGAACGTCTTAGTAGCTGCCAGCGATGTACTAGAGTTGGGGGATTCAGATTTCGAATACACGGTAGCAGAGCACGACACTCTGCTTGTGGAATTCTTCGCCCCTTGGTGAGCTAACGTTTCAGCTAGCTAATGTAATAGTATGCGCGAACGACAGTCAGTAAATGAAAAAAATCTTACCGTCGTTTATTCAAAACTGGTTCTATTGTGTGGATAGTTAGTTCGTTATTTGTATTTAGAACTGTGCAGCTGTTGGTGGGTATCCGATAAAGCCGAGGCTGTAGCTAACATTAGTAACGGTTGTTGGTTCCCATAACTGTCAGAATATCAAACTAACATTGTTACGTGTTTTTATTTTCCCCCATATTCCATATATATTAATTGGTCGACTACTGTAGACTAAATCTGTTTACTAATGAGAATAAACCTAAATCACAAGCTATACTGTAGCTAATTATACATGTAATAGTTGGCCAAATAGTCTTTTAACCAGGATTGCAACTCTGACAGAATACATACTAGCCTTTGTAATGTCTCTTTTTAACACCTTTCTGTGTCACATCAACCATCTCAACTGCCTGTCTTTATTTCACATGTATGCATTTATGCAAACGCATAGCTACAGCAGTGCAATCAGATTTCTTACATTTCCAGTCAGAATATTTGCACAATTGATAAGAGTTGACTTTTAGTACCATATTGGTTGTCTTCAGCTGTTTCCCCGCATCTGATATTGTATCCTCTTCTTTGTTTGGCTTGGCTCCTCTTTTCATCTCTCAGGTGTGGCCACTGCCAGAGACTAGCCCCAGAATATGAAACCGCTGCAACAAAACTAAAGGGGAAAGTATTTTTGGCCAAAGTGAGTGTTCTGGTTTGTCCTCACATGATAATCCAGAGGTGCATTGAACTTTCTTGCATTCATATTCATTGCAGTTTAATTGTTCATAGTTTGTAACTGTACACTTTCTCTTTGGGAGCTTTTGTTCCAAATAATGGGTATGGAGGAATACTGGTTTAAATGCAATACTATAGCAAATTATCATATAGCAAGCTTGAATATAATTCATGTTTAAAAAACCTGAATAGCATGTTAGTTTCAAGCATAACACATGTAAGCCTATGGGTTTTCCAACATTCTTAAGGGTTCTAACCCTTTGTGGTTGTTGCTAAGATAAACAAGGCTCAATTTTAAAATGTATTTAATCAGGTAGGCCGATTAAGAACAGATTCTCATTTGCAATGGCGACCTGGCCAAGACAAAGTGCAGATGTTTAGGTCAACATACAATTACACAATATACAAAATATAATGTGGTAGAGTTTCAATGAAATACAAATGCAGTACAGAGTCTAAATAAACTTAGTGCAAAAGTGATTAAACAATAGCACAAGTACAAATGCGTTAGAGAGTCCAGTTAAATTTGTAAAGTGCAGTAGAGTGCATTATACTGTTTGTGCAATGTTGAGCATTTTTTGCGAGGTGGGTTGGTTAGTGTGCAAAGGTGTAGTGACAAAGACAATAAGTCGCATAACCTAGGGCATACCTTTGCAAATGGTATAGCGCAAAGGTAGCTATCCAGTTTTTAGAGACACATTTGCCTGTCCATAATAGCTTTGTTGCTTTCCATTGTTGGTGAAACAGGATCAGTTATTTATACAATCCTTCCACTTTGTGAATGCAGTGTTAATAAGGTATTGTGTTACATTTTCTAAAGCTTTCTGAAATTTCCCAAGGTAGACTGCACAGTGAACTCTGAAACTTGTGGACGCTTCGGGGTCAATGGGTACCCGACCCTCAAAATCTTCCGCAATGGAGAGGACTCTGCTGCTTATAATGGACCCAGGACTGCAGGTGACTAATTAAGTCACTACTTTTATATATTAGAATGTTTATTATATAGCTAATGCCTGATGTAATGCATGCTCTTACCATAGATGGCATCGTGAGTTACATGACTAAACAGGTGGGTCCCAGCTCAGTTGCCCTGCACAGTGAAGGAGATCTGGATGCATTCATCAACAATTTTGAAGCTAGTGTAGTTGGTGAGTACACATCCTCAAAGAAAGCAGTTAATCTGCTCGTTTAGTCTACTCAAATAAAGCATTACCTTTGCAACCTTTTGTGTTTGTATTTGTCGTTTGTGTGTATATATTTATACACATATAAAGTAATAGTCAAAAGTTTGGACACGCCTATTCAAAAGGTATTTTATTGTAGTGTAATAGTGAAGTCATTAAACCTGTAAAATGACATATGGAATCATGTAGCTAACAGAAAATACACAGAAATGTTATATTGTGGATTCTTCAATAGCCACCCATTGCCTTTGATAGATTTGCAAACTCTTGGCGCACTCTCAACCAGCTTCATGTCTGTACTGTAGTAGTCCATATTATGGGAAGAACAGCACAAATAAGTAAAGATAAAGGACAACAAGGTCAGTCAAACCAGAAACTTTCAAGAACCTTTGGCATTAATATGTTTCTTCAAATGCTCTATGATAACTCTTTCATGAGGACCACCACAGGAAAGAGTTACCTTTGCTGCAAAATATAAGGTCATTAGCGATACCAGCCTCAGAAATCGGCAATAAACTGCACCTCAGGTTGCAGCCCAAATAAATGCTTGAAAGAGTTCAAGTAACAGATGTCAACATCAACCTTTCAGATGAGACTTTGTGAATTAGGCCTTGGTCGAATTGCTGTAATGAAACTACGACTGAAGGTTACCAACAAGAAGAGACTTAAATGGATGATCATCGATGTGTGGTTCTGCAGGTTCCCACTGTGAAGCATGGAGGATGAGGTGTGATGTTATGGGGTTGCTTTGCTGGTGACACAGTCAGTGATTTTTTTAGAATTAAATATTTAGTAGGTGTGTCCACACTTTTTACTGGTACTATATATAAATGTACACACCATTTCTTTTTGTGGCTAATTTACATCCTTCCTGCTGTTAGGGTTTTTTTCAGGCGATGAGAGCACTCAGCTGGCTGAGTTCTTGAAGGCATCAAGTGCTATGAGAGACAGCCACCGCTTTGCCCACACAACTGACCTGAGCGTTGGCCTCAAACTTGGCGTGGATTCAGAGTATGTGTGGTTGCTGCCTTTGCATATAATCAGCCAGGCTCTGAACCATCCATCCTTGCTCGGATCAGAGATTATGATTGCTCATGAGATGTGACATCCACTTTTTTCTGGTGTCTCTTCACCAGGGCTGTACTCCTCATCCGTCCACCCCGACTCAACAGCAAGTTTGAGGACAGTGTGATTAAGACTAGGGCCATCTCGACCGCTTCTCTCCGTCAGTTCATCGGAGATCATGAGTTTGGGCTGTGCCCCCATTTGACTGCAGAAAACAGTGACAACATGAGGGGAAAAGACTTATTGGTGGCATACTACAACGTGGACTACCGTTACAACATCAAGGGCACTAACTACTGGAGAAACAGGTTAGGGCTGCTGTTTTCTCTTTCCTGATAACTTTCTTTTTTGCTTCTCTTTCATTACCCTTCTCTTCCTAGGGTGATGAAAGTGGCCACCAAGTTCCAGTCTCAGGAGCTGAACTATGCCGTGGCCAGCAGGGCTGAGTTCCAGGATGAACTAAAGGAGGAGTTTAACCTGGGGCCGTCGGACGGCCAAGAACATCCTCTCATCACCATTAAAACAAAGGAGGGCAACAAGTACATCATGCAGGAGGAGTTCACGTGAGTTACAATAACACATAACCTCTACAGACCTTTCCTCGTGCTGTCTACAGGCGTGTCCACCATTAAAATGTACAGGCCTGGCTGAACACACATCAGTGGAATTGGATTTTTTTATATCATATTTTTGAAGCAGCTTTTTGTCTGCCTCATACCCCTCCCATTCCCTCTGTGATACATTTTTTTTTTTTTTACAACATTGCTATCTCATTAGTAACCTTTGGCTAAAAACAAATCCAATTACCTAGCCTTTTTATGTTCCATATCCATGAGAAATAATCAGTTGCAATATTATTCAAGATAACAGCTATTGTTTACTTATTTTTATTTAACTACACATTTTCAGTTGGATGTCTGGGCTTAGACTAGGCTTCTCCACTGCATTGATCTTTTAGTTTTTTCGTATTCAAGTAGCAACCTTTGGACTTCCCAGAGACTGGTGTATTTAACCGAAAATCAGGTGAAACACCTTAATTGCACACGTGGAATTATGTCAACTGATTACATGATTTCTTAAGACTATTTGTTGCATCACAGCTTTTTCAGGTGTGTTATAGCGAATGGGGTGAATACATATGCAAACTGTTATATTCTGTGTTATACTTGTGATTGATTTAGAACAATTTGCAGATAAAAATGTTCCCTTTGTGCTTATGGCCTTTGTGTTCAGTGGCAAATACTTTGAATTAAATCAGTTTTTATTCTGTGTTGTAACAATGTTTAAAGGCCCAAGAGAGGGGGAAACTTTTTAGAGTCACTGTATACAGTTTACTGCACAAGTTTCCTTCACAAGAATAACATTTTGGCATTAATGCATTTTATCAGTTTCCCACATCTCCATGTGAAATAATTCAATTTATTTTGACTAAATTAACTTCTTGCTGGTTATTCCAACATTGTCCTGGTTTAAAATGCTGCATGAATGCATTCAAACCAATCAGCCAAAAGCAGGTTATGTTTTGACCAGTGGAAAACATGACACTCTTCTGACACTGGCGTTACACACAGTACCACAGTTTGCATTGAATGTCTGTCCATTGCAGACCGGATGGGAAGTCCCTGGAAAGATTTCTGGAAGTTTACTTTGCTGGTAAACTGAAGAGGCATGTCAAGTCGGAGGCTGCCCCGGAAAACAACAATGGCCCAGTAAAGGTGTGCAGAATAAAACCAACAAGTGTTTGCTCACGATAGTGAGAAGACCGTTTAAAGAAAAGCCCTTTGCCTCTGCAGGTGGTGGTAGCGGACAACTTTGAGGAAATGGTGAATAACCCTTCCAAGGACGTGCTGCTGGAGTTTTATGCACCCTGGTGTGGTCACTGCAAAAGCCTCGAGCCCAAATACACCGAGCTCGGGGAGAAAGTACGGTTCATGTCTGTATTGCTAACCTGCTGTTGAGAGTTACAAACCGGGGTGTCCCGGGTGGGTCGGCAGTCTATGGCGTTAACCACAGAAAGGGAAAATGCTAATATAAATGGCAAACCATCAACCAAATACTCATTCATTTTTATATTGCTTCGATCTCATTCATTGTTTTTTATTGCAGCTGTCCGCTGATGATAACATTATTATAGCGAAGATGGACGCCACTGCTAACGATGTTCCACCAATGTATGATGTCCAAGGGTGAGCCTCTTCTTGTTCCCCAGTGGGATTTTGTCTGTTTCATCAGTTACTACACTGTCGTAATCACATCTTGCTTCCTTCCCAGTTTCCCCACAATCTTTTTTGTTCCTGCGGGACAGAAGGACCAACCTCAGAAATACACGGTGAGGACTCAACACCACTTCAGACAACATGGAAGATGTAGCTATTGATTCTCTGTAAACAGTATTCTGATGTTACCAGACTACTTTAATCACCCTTATCTGTCAATAGGGTGACCGTGAAGTGAGCGACTTCATCAACTATCTGAAGAAGGAGGCCACATATCCCCTTGTCCTGGGCACAACGAGAGAAGACTTGTGAGCGAGCAATGAAGAACAAGTAAATAGGGAAGAGGTGAAAGCAGGTGTCGGTGGCAAAGAAGCAGAAGATATAACCCTTTAGAAAAGGAGCCACCCTTTGCAACCCCCAGAAGGTCTCTTGATTTTCTGTGCCTTATTAAACAATAAGCTGTTTGGAGCTTTAAATATGAAAGTTCCCAATGTGAAAGGATGGCACATCTTCAAGCACAGTAACAAGCAACACATGCACAGATTGGCTTTGAAAGAAAACGGATAATTTAGTAGATTTTAGTAATTTTTCCAAGAAGGATATACTAATTTAATGTCTTTGATGGAGATTCTCAGTTGCATACTCCTTGTGTCCATTCTCATCTTCTTTCCAAAACCCATTGAAGGAAAAAGTCAAAACAGAGTGACCTAACTTTTTGAACAGGAAAAAGTGTTGCTTGCTTCATATGCTGATATCTTTATTTTGGAAAGGTGAAAGGCCAGTGGTAAAACACAACTCAAACTCATTCTCCGTTTCTCATGTGTAGGAAGTGAAATCAACTGACATTTCCCACTGCGAACTAGGTGTTTACTCTAACTGCAATTGCTACTGAACATTGGGCATGCCATTGAGGATTTTCATTTGTAAAGTTCTCAAATCATAGTCAGATGTAGAAATGGACAAATGTGCAAAAAAATAATCCCAGTTGCTTAAGGTACCAAGGCAAGTGTCTGAAGCAATATTATTAAAATGCATTACATTTAAATAAAATTATATATACATAGAGACAGGTGACAAAGGTAAAACCAACATGGTGTCTCAGTAAGATATTGGGGCAAAACAAGCTGCCAGAACAGCTTTAATCCACCTTGGCAATGATTGTGTGAGTCTCTGGAACTGTACTGGAGGGATGGAACCCGATTCTTCCAAAAGATATTCCCTCATTTGGTGTTTTCATGATGGTGTTGGAGAGCTCAGTCTAATATGTCAGTCCAAAATCTCCCTTAGATGATCCGTTGGGTTGAGATATGGTGACTGCCTGTCATATGCAGCCTATAGCATATGAGTTACATCACATAATTTTCATACTCATCAAAACATTCAGTGACCCCTCATGCCCTGTGGATGGGGCCTTTGACCTCCAGGAAGAGACCCAATAAGGAACCCTCTATGACAGTCCCTAAGATCCTTTCCTCATGCCATCTTCATCCAAAATCATGGTCATCTGGGCCTGATCAGCATTTTATACACGCCACAAAGCATGATAGATAGGCTATTAATAGCTAAAATGTATTATGCAGTACACCTGCATGGAACAGTCTGCATTCATCCAATCATTTATTCAGGTTTTTCTTTAAATTTGTCACCTTTCTTTAGGTATGTATGTATATGTGTGTGTATGTATGCGTGTGTATGTATGTGTGTGTGTACAGTGGGGAGAACAAGTATTTGATACACTGCTGATTTGGCTGGTTTTCCTACTTACAAAGCATGTAGAGGTCTGTAAATGTTATCATAGGTACATTTCAACTATGAGAGACGGAATCTAACACAAAAATTCAGAAAATCACATTGTATGATTTCTAAATAATGAATGAGCATTTTATTGCATGAAATAAGTATTTGATACATCAGAAAAGCAGAACTTAATATTTGGTACAGAAACCTTTGTTTGCAATTACAAAGACCATACATTTTCTGTAGTTCTTGACCAGGTTTGCACACACTGCAGCAGGGATTTTGGCCCACTCCTCCATTACAGACCTTCTACAGATCCTTCAGGTTTCGGGGCTGTCGCTGGGCAATATGGACTTTCAGCTCCCTCCAAAGATTTTCTATTGAGTTCAGGTCTAGAGACTGGCTAGGCCACTCCAGGACCTTGGGATGCTTTTTCAAAGCCACTCCTTAGCTGCCCTGGCTGTGTGTTTGGGGTTGTTGTCATCCTGGAAGGCCCAGCCACGACCCATCTTCAGTGTTCTTACTGAGGGTAGGATGTTGTTGGCCAAGATCTCGCAATACATGGCCCCATCCATCCTCCCCTCTGTACATTGCAGTCGTCCTGTCCCCTTTGCAGAAAAGCATCCCCAAAGAATGATATTTCCACATCCATGCTTCATGGTTGGGATGGTGTTCTTGGGGTTGTACTCATCCTTCTTCCTGGTTTTCTTTGAGACTGTTGTCTCAGCTCTCTTCAGGTCATTGATCAGGTCCTGTTGTGTAGTTCTGGGCTGATCCCTCACCTTTCTCATGATCATTGATGCCCCACAAGGTGAGATCTTGCATGGAGCCCCAGACCAAGGGAGATTGACTGTCATTTTCTAATAATTGCGCCAACAGATGTTGCCTTCTCACCAAGAAGCTTGCCTATTGTCCTGTAGCCCATCCCAGCCTTTTGCAGGTCTACAATTTTATCCCTGATGTCCTCACACAGCTCTCTGGTCTTCGCCATTGTGGAGAGGTTGGAGTCTGTTTTATTGAGTGTGTGGACAGGTGTCTTTTATACAGGAAACGAGTTCAAACAGTTGCAGTTAATACAGGTAAGGAGTGGAGAACAGAAGGGCTTCTTAAAGAAAAACGAACAGGTCTGTGAGAGCAGGAATTCTTGCTGGTTGGTAGGGAATCAAATACTTATGTCATGCAAAATAAAATCATATTAATTATTTAAAAAATCATACAATCAGATTTTCTGGATTTTTGTTTTACAGACCTCTTCATGCTTTGTAAGTAGGAAAACCTGCAAAATCAGCAGTGTATCAAATACTTGTTCTCCTGTGTGAGCGTGCGTGCGTGTGCATGTGTGCAAAACTCACAACTCATTCTCAGTTTCCCTTTATGTATAAAAATGTTGATAACAAAATAGGGTTAAGACCACTGAAGCACAATGCTTAGACTTTTCTGTCAAACACCTGGGCTTTGGGTTACCTTTTTAACATAATATGCATCTTCCGTAAATGCTCTTTGTGAGAAAGTATTAAAATGTGCTAAAGAAATCACTGAAATGATTGAATTTTTACATGATTTAAAACATCCTGTCTGCTTTTCCTGATGGATTTTGTTTTCAGAGATGATCATCTGATTGGTGAAAAGACTTGAAAAAAATGCTGTCTTTGATACACAGCAAATAATCCACATTTTAGTTGTCTGTTTTTAGTATTATCAGACATTGATGATGTTTATCAGTCACATTGCATCAAATATTGCAGTTTATTTGTTTAACTTTAAATGAAGGTGGAGGGGGTGGGTTCGCAATATGCAAATGGTGCAAAGTGAAAACACTATGGTCTTTGATTTTTTTCTAAACTATGGACTACTAAAAGACGCAATACCATAGAGTACAGGTGTGGAACTAGACCTCTCGAAAACACATCACAGTTGTTTCTTTATTCAGGCAGGGCCGCTGGCCTGGGCCAGTGGAGCAGGTGCTCCAGCAAGCCATCGGCTAATGTTTGGTATTTTCCTACCCTGACTGGAAAAAACGAACAGTTAGATATCTTGTTGTACAGCAGGGGTCTCCATCCTTGGGGGGCATGCCTGTGAAGTAGGGCACCTTTGCTTTTGAACTATATGTACATATATCTATTTCAAAGGAGGCAAGATCATAAGCAAATAAACACATAAAATCCAATGTTTGTAACCGATATTATAAGAATGTATAATGCAAATGTATGTGATATCCTAATTTTCTCCCACTTTCTGTATGTTCTTTTGACAATACATATTTCTTTAAGTGATTTTGAGTAATCTGGAACAGTGCAATTCCAAGCACAGAAGCTGATATGGGCATAAACCCTATGCCATGGGCAGTGCTTAATGTGTGCATTTAGTGGTCCCTGATTACTAAGTGAATGCGGATCTGTAAATCTTTGGAAGGAACGAGGTGCCAGATCGAACGAGCTGTAACAGGAGCGCAGTGCTGAAATAACTGAGAAAAAGCCTCACGCACGTGCTGAAAAATAAGTAGAAAATATAAATATAATGAACCCAATGCCTTAACACATCCATAATTGTCATTTCTGCCAAAACAGGTCTGTGCTCAGATTATTAATTAATGAGATATACACTGACAACCAAACTCATCTCTTATTGTCCTTCAAGCATTGCACCCAATCCATAGATAGGCCTAGCTATCTACACCATAACATCAACAATATCGGATCATAGTCATCACTTCCTTACATTTTCTGGAAATTTTGTATTCTTGCCATTCTGTTCAATGGTCTAAACCACTTCACATAACAGCCATGGAGCTCGTTGGGCGGTTTAGGTGTCGGCTGAGCAACTGGTTTTAAAAATGAAATTAAATCTGTCTTTTAGACATTATTTTCCATGCTATCTCACTACCAATATTCCCCCACAGTTGGTTAAAGTATTCAGACAGAAAATCTTATCTGTCAAGTAATGTGCATGTCCCAATAGGTACCGGATAGCAGTAGCAATGTCCTGGATCCAGCACAAATTAAGCACTGGCCATGGGTGTTCAAATCTTGCCCTACGAATTCCAAAGCCTGCTAGTTTTCTGTTCTACTTCACAATTTATTGCACCCACCTGGTGTACCTCATGAGGGGTTGTGATGAAAAAACTGGGTGAACTGGCTTGGAGGGAGTGTCAAATACCCTTGACCTATGCATTTGTGGAGGTGTGATAGGATTTGGCAGATGTACATTCTCGCGATCAGAAAGGAAGATTTATTACATTATACTCAGATCCTTTCATTGAATCCATTTGGAATGAGACCGGAAGGGGTCGGGTTAAACGCGTGTGACTCCGTCCCTGAGGCCGGCCCCGAATTGCACTGCAGTCAGGGGCTTCTCCCCAAAACGGAGTGAAAATTACTCCTGAGCGTGAATGGGCAAATGACCAACAACCAGTTGCTCGCATGAATATGGCCCTAAATTGATAGTATTAACAACGTTAATACTGTGGAATAAAAAAATCATTTGGGAGAGTCGCTAATGCAGGGTTTCGTGGTAGAATTATATTCCATAGCTCAAATAAACATTGGCTTCTGTGAGATGTAAATGTGTCTACTGCGACACACCATCAAAAACGACAGTTAAAATCACGAGGTAATAATCTAAACTTGAAGACTGCGCCGGATGTTGACTTCCGGTTTCGTACTCACGGAGATTGGATTGTTTGGCTGTTCATCGAAATCACACGGTCCTCTATTGGTCAAATTGAGTACAACCCGCCCAGCGGGAGAATATGTACGCTTTGCTTTTACTGCGTAGTGCGGACTAGGGAGAACTTGGTAGCTAGTTGGTTTAAATACGCTACCAAAATGATGGGAAGACCGATTGTTGTGTTGAGTAAGTAATTAACTAAGTTTCAACATTCATACATATAGTAAATACAGAATTACATTAGGTGTTTAAAGTTTGTTATATTTTTAACTGTTTTTAACTATATTTTTCATTCAAACGACGCGATGCTCAATGTTCTGGCCTTGCTCAGTAATGTTAGCTAGTGTGAGAACTCGAAGAATGACAGTCATGCTGCGTAGGAAAACAATACCATACAGCGGCAAACAGCTCTGTTTTAAACTTTTTTTGTCTAACTTTGAGTATAAACAAGGATGTTATGTTTGTTAACCATTTGCAAAAGTCATGTTAACAGAAATTAATTTGTTCAGGGATTAGAAAGCTCAAATGATTCCGGTAAATCTTGGATACTGGCTGCTTTGCTAGTTAACTCGCTAGGTATGCTAAATGGCTAACTAAATATTTCCCGAAGCGTGTCTGAGTTTTTGGCGTGTTATTATATCAGTATCAGTTCTCATACAATTTCCTTCAGTCAGTTTGAGCACAGGTCTAAGGAAAACTTCCTCTCAATCTCTACCTTTTAGGCCAGAATATGAAAAGAGAGTCTGGACGCAAGGTCCAGAAAGGGAACATAGGTGCAGCAAAGGTAAAAATGACACACTACAATTAATTGCAGTAATTCAACCTGAATAATGCCTACACGCTGCAACCTAACCGAATCACATTTTACAGGCTATAGCAGATGTCATCCGGACATGCCTGGGACCAAGAGCGATGATGAAGGTTTGCTTTAAGACATACTTCCATCCCTATATGACACCAACATACAACAGTCTTGAATGGTCTTTATTAATACTGTTTATTTATGGACACCTTTTATATCTCATTTAAAACGTTTTGGCAAACTCTTATCCAGAGCGACTTAAAGAAATGGTTGCATAAATGTTTGCACTAGCCCCCTATGGGAATAGAACCGACAAATGTGATCTTTGAACTGTCATTCTCATCTTGCTGGCTGGAGGATTGCCATGGTCGAGTGGTAGTTCCATGCACATGTGTGGATGGAACTACCAGTCCAATATCAGTCCAGTCTGTACACTATATACTTGTCACAGTTTTGTAAGTACATCCTTCTTTCCTTGAGCTAGGTACTTAATCATATTGTCCTAGGATTTTTGCTGAAATGTGTTCTTTGTCATAATTGCTTGGAAAAATGTATTTCTGCCAGCCCACCCATCACCACTGTTTGTACTGTACTATATTTGCATGGTAATTTACTTAATTGTGTAGACTGCTTTACATGTCTTATACATTGAGGGACTAGACATGCAAGCATTTTGCTCCATCTGCTTTTTCATCGGTTTACTTTCTATGTGCACCCAATATACTTTGACTTCTGTTGACAGATGCTGCTTGACCCCATGGGTGGGATTGTCATGACCAACGACGGCAACGCCATTCTCAGAGAGGTGCGCTTTCCACATTGAAATTCCCATGAGCACACTTGCACTGTTTTGGAAGTTGTGATCTAAAAACATTGTGCCTGTACACAAACACAGATCCAGGTGCAGCACCCAGCCGCCAAATCTATGATTGAGATCAGCCGCACACAGGATGAGGAGGTGGGAGATGGCACCACATCAGTCATTATCCTTGGTTAGTGGCTGCTATTATTTTACTTCCTTCCATTGTATTTGAACTGGCCAATATGCATCATGTCAACGGCCATCTTTTGTGCACCAGGCTATGTAAGAATTTATTTAGTTGTGGCGCTGCTACACCAAGAAGGCCTCATTGACAAGGTTTTCAAATCAACTTTCTCTAAGCCGTTTTGCAATTGTGCATATTCAAAATAAATCATTTAAAAGGCTCTTGTCTAATAGCATTATTGTTTTGGTCTGTCCAGCTGGGGAGATGCTGTCTGTAGCAGAGCAGTTCCTGGAGCAGCAGATGCACCCTACAGTTATCATCAGTGCCTACAGACACGCCCTCGATGACATGCTGGACATGCTAAAAGACATCAGGTAGATATGGAATATAGCCTGCACTTTCACTGACCTGAACAGTAAACATGCATATACCCTTCAGAAGCCACCAGTACCTCCCTGGTTGACTCTGTTCCACGAACCCTGTTGCCTCGCAGCACCCCAGTGGATGTGAACGACAAGGCCCAGATGCTCAAGATCATCAACTCTGCCATATGCACCAAGGCACTGAGTCATTGGTCTACCATGGCCTGTAACATTGCCTTGGATGCTGTGCGGACTGTGGAGTTGGAGGAGCATGGACGCAAAGAGATCAACATCAAGCTGTATGCCAAAGTGGAGAAGGTGAGCTTTCAAGGTTGTATTATACACTATTGTTCAAAAACTTTTGGGTCACTTAGAAATGTGCTTGTTTTCTTTGGTCTGAACTCCAGTGTAGACATTGTTAATGTGGGAAATGACTAGTGTATGTTTTAATGGACTGTCTACATAGGCATACAGGGGTCCATTATCAGCAACCATCACTTGTGTGTTCTTATAGCACGTTGTTTGATCATCCAAGCTTATCATTTTAAATTGATCATTACAAAACCCTTTTGCAATTATGTTAGCACATCTGAAAACTGTTGGTCTGATTTAAAGAAGCAATCAAATTGTCATTAAGAATTGTTGAGAATCTGGAACATAAACAATTGTGGGTTTGATTACAGGCTGAAAATGGCCAGAAACAGAACTTTCTTCTGAAACCTGTCAGTCTTCTTTTTCTGAGAAATTAAGGCTATTCCATGCACAACATTTGCAAATAAACAGAAGCTCTCTTACAATGCTGTGTACTACTCCTTTCACAGAACAGTGCAAACTGTCTCCTACCAGAATAGAAACACAAATATTAGAAAAAAGTGCTTTGGACAACAAATCTAAGTTTGAGGGGTTTGCGTCACTAAGAAGAAAATGTGTTTGATGCAGATCAAATGCAATAATGAACTGCCTGATGCCATCTGTCAAGCATGGTGGAGGCAATGTGATGGTTTGCGGTGGTTTGGTGGTATATTGGGAGTTTTGCAACGCCATAGTTTGTGGATGGAGCTTGATTGGAGCCAATTTCCTCCTACAACAGGACAAATACCCAAAGCTCAGCTCCAAACTATGCAAGAAGTATTTAGGGAAGGAGTCAACTGGTATTCTGTCTATAATGTAGTGGCCAGCACATCAGATCTCAACCCTAGTGAGCTATTGAAGGAGCAGCTTTGCCATATGGTATGTAAGTGCCCATCAAGCCAATCCAACTTGTGGTGGGATGCTTCAGGAAGCATGGGTTGATCTCTTCACATTACGTCAACAAACTAGAATACAGCCGTGCAGACCTTTGGCAAATGGAGGATACTTCCAAGAAATTGAAGGTTGAAGGAAATTGTCAATGACTCCTTCCTATACATTTAGCTATATTTCCAATTGAAACTCACCTCATGTATGTTTTCATGGAAAACCTAGGCATTTCTAAGTGACTAAACATGGGCATTTTTTACAGTTATCCAACGTTCACGCCCATATGTATGCCATGGTGTTGTATTTTGCCGTGACAACCTGGCCTGTGAGATTCAAGTCCTCTCATTGTTTGTCTGTGGCTATAGGTGCCCGGTGGCATCATTGAGGACTCCTGTGTCCTGAAAGGTGTGATGATCAACAAAGATGTCACTCACCCTCGCATGCGCAGAATGATCAAGAACCCCCGCATCATCCTGCTGGATTGCTCCCTTGAGTACAAGAAGGGCGAGAGCCAGGTACAGGACAGACAAACACGTGCACACTTTACCTGTCATGTGCTGATCCAGTCACATGCGTTGCCAACACGCAGTATGCCCACAGTGATGACGTACTAGCCAGTGCATGCTGTTTTCTTATGCAGACTGACATTGAGATCACGCGTGAGGAAGACTTCGCCAGGATCCTTCAGATGGAAGAAGAGTACATCCAGACAATCTGTGAAGATATCATCCGCCTCAAGCCAGATCTCATCTTCACTGAGAAGGGCATCTCAGGTACCACAAACGCACACTCACTGTGGTTAGAATTCTAGAAACGTCTTTCGGTCTTCTGAAGCCCCTGCAGTACTGACTAGGCCAACTAATCTCTTCACTTTCACCTCCCCAGACCTGGCTCAGCACTATCTGATGAAAGCCAATATTACAGCCATTCGCCGTGTCAGAAAGACTGACAACAACCGAATTTCAAGGTAAGGTCCAATCAACATGCGGTATACTGGATGTGGTGCCTTCAAAGCTCATTTGCTATCACCAATGGGCTTTATTGGCAGAGCGTGTGGTGCTCGCATCGCCAGCCGTACAGACGAGCTGCGTGAAGAGGACGTGGGGACCGGAGCCGGCCTCTTTGAGATCAAGAAGATTGGAGACGAGTACTTCACCTTTGTCACAGAATGCAAGGACCCGAAGGCCTGCACCATCCTGCTGAGAGGAGCCAGCAAGGAGATCCTGGCTGTACGTAACCAGCTCACCCCTCACGCACAGAACTCTCCAAGATGGGTTCCAACACATTTCACCACTGAGTGGAACCAGACACGGTGTTGTGTGTTTCCCTTCAGGAGGTGGAGCGGAACCTGCAGGATGCCATGCAGGTGTGTCGTAACGTGCTGCTCGAGCCCTGTCTGCTCCCCGGAGGCGGAGCGGTGGAGATGGCTGTGTCCAAGAGGCTGATTGAGCGTTCCAAGACCCTGACCGGGGTGGAGCAGTGGCCATACCGCGCTGTGGCCCACGCCCTGGAGGTCATCCCCCGCACCCTCATTCAGAACTGCGGCGCCTCCACCATCCGCGTGCTCACCTCCCTCAGGGTACGTGTGAAGACGTGCACGCCTTTCCTCCCTATGATGCGTCTGTCGTTTGCTTGTGATTTAAAACGAGTCCCCTCTCTAGGCCAAACACACGTTGGAGGGCTGTGAATCCTGGGGGGTGAATGGAGAGACTGGCACCCTAGCAGAAATGAATGAGCTGGGCATCTGTGAGCCTCTGGCTGTCAAGGCACAGACATACAAGACTGCTATGGAGGTAAGAGGGGCAGATAAGCTGGTGTTGATATTCACTCTTAAATGTATGACCAGCTTGACTGTTATGTTTGAAGAATATCATGCAAGGCATAGTTGCTTTATGGTCATCAGTAACCACATTCAGACTAGAGGCAAAAATGGACTACTTCAACTATACCATGGATGAGTGCCAGATAATAATGTAACTTTGATTTCCTTGTCTTTTAGACGGCCATCTTGCTGCTACGCATTGACGACATTGTGTCTGGACACAAGAAGAAAGGCGATGAGCATGCTGGAGGAGGAGGACAGGGGGCTGAGTAGAGAAGGGACTGGCATGGTGGAGCAATGGGTAAATAAAGGCTAGTGTGTATGTAGTACAGCCTACTGTTTGGATTTTGGATGCTTTTAGCAAAAACAACTGAATTTTGTTTCTGTTTTCTCAACCAAGCATGTGTCTATAGTCAAGTCACTCTGTTGCAATGTACAGCTATTGTTACATATTTTGATTTGCTATAAAGTTCCATGTAAATGCTCTGTTGTCGTTTATTATTGGATATGTCTTATGGTTTTCGCGTCTTATGGTTTTCACGTATTGAATAAACTATTATATGTATTTTTTATAGCACCATGGTACCCAGTTAAAGTAAAAAGGGTTTGTACTGCAGGCATGGAATTTGGTCATTTTATTTGGCTTTCAGTATCACAAATATGTTCAGGGCAACAAGGCCACATAGCAGGGCACAAAGGCCATTGAGTGAAATAAGAGGATTTGGAACATACAAATAAACAACTTGAATTGCTGATAAGAAAATACACATTATAAACTTTTTTTAGTATCATACTTTGAATAATAAGTGATTATAACAGGGTCTTTCCACAGAAAGTTCAATTATCATGTTTAAATTGTTTAAGTTGCAGCTACTCCATTCATTCCATTAATTCACATGAGGCGGACGAAGAGGCAACGGTATTGACAGTTAAGTAACGTTAAGGCTAGCGAGCCAGAAGGCTAGCATTGCCTCAGTTACACGAACCACAAAGTACACTTTAACATCCGTTATCTGGGCTAACAAGTATGACCCTAAACATACATAGTGACTTATTTGTGCGCTTTTCTAAGCTTTCATTACAAACGCTGCCATGTTGAACTACTACATTTAACAGTAGCAGGGCCACATGTTACGGGGGCCGTAGAGCATACAATGATTTACGGGACTTCACGGAAATCATTGTATGCTGGTTGCTGTGCTGGTTGTACTATTAATTTAATAACCAGGTTTTCCCCAAATGAGAAAAATAACTTCCAACAGTTTGGACAAATCTCTTGATTTATTAGAAAAGTTTAAAACAAGGCATTAAATCCCCAGCATTGTAGTTTACCACCGCATATTCAAATATACAAGACGAGTACATAATATGTGCAAATATATACTTATGATTCACAGGGTTGCACTTAAAATATATATAGATTACAGTTAGTCATTTGCAAGTGTGTCAACGCTTTCCCTGGGATTTGTCATTGTACTGACCTAAGATCTGTCAAAGCAGTAGGTGAATGTGTGCCACGCCTGTTGAACCTCTATGCACACACGAAAGCAGTGAACATAAACCATTTAAAATATTTCAAGGCCTGCCCTTCCATGCTCTGTAGGTAGCATACTGAAGCATATGGTTGTGTACAAATAGCCTCAATACACCCCAATAAAAATCATCCCACTATGTGCCTTCATTGGTATGGTTACAGGATGTTGTACCTGCTTCCAGTCTAGTATTTCACAATGTTAGGATAGTCCAGCAAGGTCCCATACAACTGAAGGTTCTGAACCACTTCACCAGTTGCAGACACTTTGCCTACAACACTGCATGGTTCATGCCGCCTCCAGAAACTGGCCAGTAAAAACAGTAAGGTGGTTTTGTCATTCCTGGGCTCTCTCTCCAGTCTCTGGGTCCACACCGCTGTCCAGCTCTGGAGAGGAATTCTGCACTGAAGTTATCAACGCAAAGTACGTAAGGAAGCTATTAACACCTGTTTTGGATTTTTCCAAGCTCTTTCAATGTATGTGGGAATCCTAAGTTTTCCCTGTTAGAGGAACTTAGGACTAGGAAGGGGGTGCAGACGGGGGGGTTAACTCACCCATGCTGGCCGCAATGGGGGGGTCTCTGTGCTGGCAGCCAGGCTGTAGGTTGGGGACCAGAGGCACTAGACAGGGTGGGGTGAGATGCATGACATCCAAAGCAGGAACAGGAAGTCTGACCACCTCCACATCCATCGCTGCTGTTAGCGGTGAGACCAAGAAGGAGGAGCAGTGGGTAAATGGGAAGTGATGTGAGAAATCCAAGTTATGTGGTTCTGTTTTCAGCACTTGAAAATAGCATATAGTCACTGCCAAATGATTGGTAGTCAAAGATGAGTAAAGACAAATTTCCAATGAGCAGCATAGGTAATGAGCAGCACAGGCAATGAGCAGCATAGGTAATGAGCTGCATAGGTAATGAGCAGCACAGGCAATGAGCAGCATAGGTAATGAGCTGCATAGGTAATTAGCTGCAATGGTCTAATGTGACCTCTACAATTATTGGACCCTTTAAATAGGATATGAAAAAATAACATCCATAAACTATACTCATTAAGAGAGAAATCTAACCTTTAAGTTGAAATAAACAATCCTTAGCCAATTTTTTTTTTCTTAACAATGTGTCAGAATCACTGGTTCTACCACTAGTGTTTATAGAGTAGGGGTTTTGCGATATACCAGTATTGATGATTACTGTGATATTTAAAAAAAATCTAATATGGATATCATGTTAACAATACACATAATATTAGATTCACTAGGCGAAACTGAAGTTGTATTTTTCAGAGAAACACTCGTTCTTTTGAGACCTTATTCGTGTCACCTACAGAAAAACAATGCATGTGCACTGGCATAGGTCCCCACTAGAACCCCCAGGAGAGCCCCGTTTTAGAGCCCATTCACATGGAAAAAGGTTGTATTTTTCCAAAAACTCCTTTCAGTGCCTTGTGGATCTTTTGTATATCAGTCCATCTGGTTGCCTTTTTTCTTCCAATTTTCTATAGATACCGCAATAATATCGTTACCGTGAGTTGTTGTAATTCTTACCGTGATCATTGTGTAGTGAACATCTGATATCGTGACAGCCCTAGTTAATAGTCAGGACAGAGTAAGACGTTCAAAGCTCTGAGTTGGAGCTGCTAAAAGAGGGGAGGTGGTTGAATAAAGAGCTTGGGTGGGGCTGACTAGTTTTAAAATAGGCTGAATGTAGGGAGGGGCACTCCCCCTGCTGCTCTGTAAGCAAGCACCAGGGTCTAGTGGAGGACACCAGCTTCACCTGGAAGAGAGTGTCAGAGGAGCAGGGAGAACATGAGAGAACTTCTAATGGTTAGTCTAGCGGCCTCCATCATTCCGTATTAAAATGCAGGAGTCTGGTGGAACAGTCAGGGAGCCCAGTCAACAGTAAGTTGCAGTAGTCCAGACATGTGATGACAATGAGTAAATCAGTACCTCATGTCTTTCCTTTTAAGCTGGTATAGGAGTGCACACGCACAGTGATTGATGGACGTTTTTGAATGGTTTGTTTGGTGATAATGATATTGCATACTGGTGAAGAAACAGTTTTATTACTTACTATAACAGCATTTAAAACTACCAGTAAATAAAGTGGATTTTGCCGTTACAGGATCTGTTCCATTTCCTGTGCAAGAATATTGAATATTTTAGGGCATGAACCTATAGGAGGCATTGGTTTTTGAACTTACCAATTGGGTCTTGTGATTGTCTGGGATAAATAGACTGATAGGATGGAGGGGGGGGCTCTACATATGTGCTGATAGGTCCGTTTTTGGATGTAGAAATTGAATGCTCATTGATGTCTCCCCAACAGGCCCCATCACTGGCTGAAGCTGAGGTTGTAATGTCTGTCAAAGGGACAGAAAGAAAATAGAATTATAGAACTATATTTTAGTCTAATTGCTCCATCAAAGATTTTGAATGATAAAAACTATTTTCAATAGTTTGTGTCCACACTGATCATTTAATCTCTACGCTTAAAATATCGTTATAGATCAGTCCAGTGGAAGGAGAGGAGGTAGTGAAGGATCCCATTTCACACTGAATTACTAGTGGTAGTGCTTTCAGACAGCATGCCAATCCTGTCAAACTGGTTTTGAGCAACTGTGTGATTGGGGAATTAATTTAACCTTGTTGCTTCCTCAAAACTGACACCAAACAATGGTCATAGACCCATGCTAATGGTCTAATTCAGAATATAACTTAAATAATTTGTGTGTGAATTGAAACATTGTGGTACAACATCTGTGGTAACAAAAACAGAAAAAAGAAAGTTATGACATTTGCTGAAATCTTGTGACAAACTGATTTCTATTACAATGCCTGTGCTGTTTCTGTTATTGTGACTAGGAAATATCTTTATATCTTCAGGACTATCTCTGTTCGGTAATGTTTGGTGAACAATTCAGGAAGTTTTTGTAAAATGTGCAATTGTTTCCCCCTATGTTTTCGTTGTTGCATAAAATATAGCTCTTTACCAGTGTTCATTTTTATGCAGTCATTTTTTGGTAATCTTAACATAGGGTGCTAATAATTGGCAACCTATACGATTGTTTTTCTTCTGGTATGTTATTCTTTGAACAAGCTTTAAAGTGTTTGCATGTAGAAAGGTAAAGCATTTGCTTCCTGGATTTTAGAAGCCCTCTTGATGTATTGAATGGCTTTATAGAAAATACAACTTTACAATGTACAATTATTATTCCCAAACGAATGCAATGTGTTCTACTGCCAGGTTCACATACAGTGTAAAGGTCGACAGGTATCTGAAATGTTTAATAGGCTATAATCGATTACAATCCCACATCCTTGGTGGTATAGTTATACTCGTCTATGGGTCATTTATATGCATTTTGTTTATTTGTATCCATACAGTTTTTAATCATTACATTCTTACCATAACACCTGTTTTTCCTCAATTTTCGGAATGGACAATTTTCTCTGATTCGAAGCAGACATGCGCCATGTTTTCTTCTAGCTGGGGCAGTTGCCATATTTACTCCTGATGTCCCGGTACTTTTTCAATTAAAAGTGTCAATGTGTAGAGACAGATAACAAAATAATACGTTAAAACTGACTTGCAAGGGGAGCTTTTTTGTAATTCTGAAAACGGAAAACGGACGCATTAAAGTTCAAGCAGTTAGGTTGAAGTTAACTCTATTTTACCTCCGACAAAAATGTGGACACTCGTGACGTTAGAATCGCCTATCCGTCGAACAACGTTATGCTACGTCATAATAGGACTTGATGTTAAATGTAACGAATACAGTCAATTCCACAGTTATTGGAGAAAATACAAATATGGGTGGGATTCATTCAAACCCGGCATTGGAGCGTTTACGCAGTGTCTGTATTTACGGTATTGATCCCGCGCCCACATGGAATGTGAAAAGACCTGTGCGGTTGGAAATGGTAGTTACAGGTTTGTGTACTCAGTCTTTCTTACCTTGGAATACAGCCACTAAATACAGTACATGTTGCAATGCAGATTTTAGTATTTTTCTTTTATGAGGTTAGAGAATGATTTGCTGTAGGCATCTTAGACAATACATGCAGAATGTTTCCAGATCCTTGCGATAATGTTTATGCAATCAATTTACATTTAAGTAATCAGACACGTATCCGGGGCGGCTTAGGTAACGGTTCTTTCATTTTAAAATAGCCAGATGGGACATCACAACGAAGTAGTATACATCATATTTCATTAAGTAAATTTTTGCCAGGTTCCATTCAAACCACAGGTTTACAAAAGGTCGTAACTCTGCAAACTGGCATGGCCATTCAAAAATTCTTACTTGGTGGTCAACTAACCATCTAGTGGATTTTACTGCGTGTTTGAGGTAGTCTTTTATGGAAGATCCACTTGTGTCCAAATTCCAGCCTCCAGACAGACAACCAGGTTTTGCTATGATTTCTTGGTATTTGATCATGTTCATGCTGATTTTGACTTTAACATGTTTCACATAACCAAAGTATCCACATAAAAAAATCCTTTACCCAATTTGACTGTACATAGGAGGTAGCCTATGATTTTTGCATATGCTTTGGTTTTTTTATGCGAAGTTTGATCCATGTTTGTTTTGGACGCTTTTCCCATTTCCATCACCCCCACTTCAAAGCAGCTAATAGCCTAGAATGTGAATCATTGAACAGAAACTTGGTGAAATGACATCAGATTCAGCATGAAAACAATTAAAATCTGGAGTTATCAATTATTTTTATCATGTGATGATGAAAGTAACAAATACCAGTCTTTATTTAATAACTAATATTTTACACTAATTGAATCAGTACTAAATTACATGGAATACATTACCCCTAACATTTTGACAAGTGTTTTACAGGAACAGGTCCGATATCCGATGCGGCATCTTAATTTCATTGACTCTACTTTGAATCTATTTTTCTATGAGCTATTATATTAGAAAATAAATTATTTCCTAATATTTTGACTTACATGCAAATAAATACTGCTCCAAATTACTGCCAAAATAAATAAGACACAGTAAATGAGGATTAAAGAGTATTTTGAAAGCAGGTGTATAATATACTGTATGATAGCAGGTGTACTTTCACACAGGGTCATTTTGACTAACATGGCTAAAGGAGATCTGAGGCGGTGACAGAGAGGTAGATCGGGACAGGTTTGAGCTTTCGTGACAAAGATTGCTCAATTTACTGATATACTGTATTCAACAGCCATCTCAGTCACCAGCTTTCAACCCAATTGAGCTGCACTTCAGGCAACATTATACAAAACAAATGTAATGTGAGAATGGTATCTCATCCTTGCAATCACACACACACACACACACACACACACACACACACACACTTTCCTTGGTCATTTGGCATTCTAACCATTATTTGTCAGCTTCACTAATGATGAACAATAAAATCAGTATTGTTTTGTTTTGTATTTTAATTTGAAACAAAATTATGAAAATATATTAAGCAAAAGAAAAACAAGAATAGAATTCCATAGACATTAAAATGGATAGATAAACTATTTTTCAGAGTTAAAAGTTGCTACACATTGGATATCTTTATACATTGTAAAGTCAGTATATGTCCCGAGCTTTAACAGTGTAATTACAGTATTTCACAATATTAGTTACCTATTGATTTGTTGATTTTAATCCCACATGTAGCACTTTTAATTAGAAAAGAAAATTCAAATGTACAACTAAAAGAAATCAGTATACTTCTACATTTTACACTGTAAAACAATGATACAATAGATCACATTTTTTTTCCATCTATAAAATTCCCAAGTCACCAAGCAGACACTGTATAGGAAGCCAACTAACCCTAAACTAGATCTGTGTTTCATCACATTCAGAGATGATGGATGAAAAAGGAAATATTTCACAAATTCCCTATAATCCACATGTACTTGTCCAATTGTGGGAAGGTTTGAGAAAAAACATTGATTAGAGCATTAGTGTTAGTTAACCTGCAATGTTCTATTCAAACATAAATGTAGTTTATAGAATTAGCCTGTAATACCAGATGAATCCCTAAAAGCAACACAAGAATGAATAAATCACACGGTGTCGGTCCTAAGTAAATATAAATGTAGTTTATAGAATTAGCCTGTCATACCAGATGAATCCCTAAAAGCAACACAAGAATGAATAAATCACACGGCGTCAGTCCTAAGTAAAGATAATTTTTTCAAATCCTGCACTACAGTTCAGCAAACTATTGTCTGAAGTAGGACTAGATATTTTGGAGGAAGACAGTGGTTTGATCGTGGCGCAATTCTGAGTGGGATTAAACTCTATTTCAATTACTTTTTGCATTGAGATGTTAAAAGTCCTCGGTCAATTAGCAGGTATTATAAGACATTTTATTATTTCACTAGTGGGAGTCTAATGCCATGCATTATGTGAATTATTTTAATGCAGATGTGATGTGATCATTAAAATCTCCATCCCTTTATCCATTAACTTGTTACATGCTCCATCATTGGACAGCAACTCAACGGTCTGAGGTTATTCTACACATCAGTGCTCCTTAATCCCATTGGCATCACCCACTAGGACTTACATAGTAACAGTTTTTACATTTCAGTGCCACCACAGGTTTAACAAATCCTGCTCCCCCTATCTTTCCATTCTTTACTTATTTTCCTCCTACTATCCCCAAAACCTCTGTCGGGGACCATCTGGAGTTGGGTCTTGTTGCTGAACCACGTCCTGGCTGAAGATGGTGCCCTCAGCATCCATGGTGAAGATGAAATAGAAGTTGGCACCAAGCATAACAACGGTGGGCAAGAAGGACAGGCCAAAGCCAAAACCTCGAACACTGCTGCCCAGTGCAGCTGCCACCCAGTACGTCAGCCTATTGGCACAGAGAAGTTAGGTAGTCATGTCTGCCCTAACCGCTAAACCCAGAGACCCTCAAGTTGATCATAACTACACTAGGTTTTACAACTAATTGAGCACCCATCTGAAATCCCATTGCTTGACTTTTGCTATGAGCACACAGCATGTACATATTCATCCCTACATCTCCACCAGTGTTGTGTCTTTACCTGCCAAAAGCAAAGATGATGGTGAGCAGGGGCACCAGTTTGACCATGGCCTGGCTCAAGTAGGGTGCCATGACGGCCAGCTGCAGGAAGTAGAGCAGGAAGAGGGTGACGGAGTCGTCCACATAGCGCCGGTGAATGTCCACCTCCCTGGCCTCCGACTTGCCCCCGCACAGCGGCTTCACCTCCCGCCACCGCAACCTGGAGACCCCCAGCACCAGCCAGCCTATGGAGACAACATACGGGGTTAGCTGGAGACTCCCCTGCACTGTTGCTTAACCCACCCAGATGATTACACAGAAGAGATCCTGGAAAAGGATCAACAACCAAAGGACTCACCCAGTACGATGGGCACCACAGCGAAAACAGAGCAGCGCAACGTGTAGACCAGCCTAAGAGGGGCGCTGTCCAGCAGTGGGGCATCAAAGGGCAGGAAGACATACCCTCCCCACACCAGGAGAGGGAATATCAGGGCTGCTGTGAACACAGACACGCCCACTTTGAGAGCATCCCTGTTCACACAGTCACAGCAGCCTGTAGGGCAGAAGAGAGACTCAGACTTCCTGACCTCCGTGGAGTTATCAACATTCTGAAAAGAATTCAATGAAAGACAGTGGAAACATGGTCACCGACAGATACAGGACTGAAAGAGAGCCACAGAGGCTGAGTGAAAGCAGCCAAGCAAAGAGAAAAACACGGAGAGATCGAAGCACCAAAAGGCAGATAAATTAGTGTTTCATCTCTTTACATTTTGAGGTCTTCCCCTCCACTGGCCAATCACGGTAGTAGCCATCAGGTGGGGTTCCCTGGGGAGCAAGGAAGGGGCTAGTTTCTGTGTCCACATCCCAAAATACCTCCGGTTCTCTGGGACACGCCGGGGCACTTAAGGAGCGTAGGACGATGATGGATGGGTCAAACACCTTCGCAGCCTTCTCAGGCAAACAGTTCATATGATCTTCCAGCTCTTCCACCTTTATCTCCACCTGGTCCTTCTCCGCTCTCTTCTTCAGCTCAGGGTCCTGCAACTCTCTCTCAATCTCTCTCTGTTCTTCTCCTTTTCTTCTCTCACCCCCCGACCTCAGCTCTCTCTCGCTCTCAGTTCGACTCTCCCCTCCTTGAACGGAGGCGCACGTGGAGTGCAAGCTCCTCCTTTCTTCCCCAGAGGCATCCTCTTCTTTTCCCTCAAGTCCCTTCTCAGTTGAGGTCCCTCCGTTCTCCGTCATTTTCCCACGGTCCCTGTCACCTGACCATGGCAGAGTGGTCGGCTCAAATATAGCAGAGCTGACCATTCCTTGTTCCACCGCCTTCTCTGCTTCCGCTCCCCATGTTGGACTTTGGGGTTCAGCAGCCACTCTGCTGGTTTTGGTGGTGCCCTCTTCCAGCAGACACAGGGTGGTTGGTAGGAGCTCAGACATTGATTGGTGAAGTGTTCACCGTCTCCAGACTTGGTTCTCTGTCTTTGTGAAATGGTAAGTCTATGTGTGAGTGATTTTACCTTGAAGTCAAGTCACATTGCATTGCTTTGTCACTTTTAAACTGTTCCACCAACAAACAGCAGACCCCTTCTCAGCTCTACTGGTGTTTAATATTAAACAGCTCTTCTTCACCTGCAAAGAAAAAGTACTTTTAGAAGTGTGCATTTTTTAGGCTATTCATGTTATATAGCAATTCCTAATTTAGCTCATACAATCCCCAGAAGACAAAGGATCTGACTATTTTCTCTCAAGGCCAAAATACAAAAAGCCAATGGTATATGGCCAGTTGGAAATCTCAATCCAGTGGTAACAAAATGAGGCAGACATATACACATACATATACAAACTGTTCAGAAAGGCCAAAGAAAAACACAGTTAAAATAAAATGTGTTCAATCTCCTGGGTACATTGAATGGATTCTGGATTCTGGCTCTGGCTGTCCATGTTTTGCACTATATTAATGCCTAAACAAATGGGGTTAATACTTCTGCAACCACTATGTGTTCTAGATTTTTTCATGAATTTGTATAACGTTGTAGAATTTTGACCTTACATTACATTTTGTGTAGATAAACAAACACTTTGCAGCCCACTGTAAATATGCCATTGCCCCAATCTGCTTGTCAGGAGGTGACATAATGGCTACAGATTTTGCCACAATACAGGACAGCCTTTGTTCAAAACCCAGTTCACACAAAATATATGTTGAGTTCAAATTCTCATATCATTTTGTCAGATAATTGTTCATTCACAGATCTCAAAGCATACAATTATTCTGGAATTCAGATGACAATGATTACATAAAAAAACAGATGAGCTTCTCAAACTGCTGTAAAGTGAGCTGCTTTAAAAAAACAGATATTGAAGTAAGCAGACTTTGCCATCCGCCATATCAGTTATTCATCTTTTTTTCTTAAAGGGCACCTGCCACTATTAAACGTTAGCTCTTGTAAATAAAAGGAACCCTCATTTTGGTACAGGATCCTGTTTTGATACTCATCACTTTGCCCTGTATGAAAAGGTCTGTCTTAAAACTCTTTAAAATATAAACGTAGATGGCATACTCTAATTCTGTTCACAAAAGTCTGCTTCAACAGCTTCTGAATTCTGTGACTGTGCAGTTGTATATAAACCTGAGTTGCCAAACCCGTTCTCAAGATTGTTAAACACTACATTGCTTTAATGACGTTGACTTACTACTTCATTTGCTTGAAAAAGTCTGTTTACGGAACTTTTTTGATGGTGTTTGTTGGACTTACGGAAGAATGTACGTCTATTTCTGGAGTCCTGAAATTGATGGTTTTATGATATTCTTCTTTGCTATTGCTGTATCCTATTTATGAGATGCAGGCACAGTTATGCCGGGATCATAAAAAAACGTGGGCCTCAAACTGCCTGTGTACATTATCACGGTAAAGAAAGTTTCATATTCACACGTTCGACTATTCCCAAGTACTCGACTATTCCCAAGTACGGATCAAACATTTTATGGTCTGCCGACTGAAGGAAAAGGTTTATCTACGAGCTGGAGAAAGGACCACTTAAGGACCGGGGTAAAAGTGCAGTCCTTTTTATGATACAGTTGGTAGCTAATTACTTGAAATAGATTTCAAAATGTCAGATATTTATCCAAAATCACATCAGGATATTCAACATGACATACTATACATGACATTGTCAACTTTGATTTACATACAATTATCAACCAACTATTTTTTTTTAGAATATTTCAGAAATTCCTTTTGAAATTGCTTTTTCAAAATGTTGAGATATTCTTCACCCATCGCATCAGTATATTCTGCATGACATTATCTAAGAACCTCAACTTAGATTTTTCACAAATAATCAAGCATACATTTTTTTACTAATGTTTTACAGTTTCCTTTTGAAATATATTTTTCAAATTGAAATATTTACAGTAAATCACATCAGTATATTCCAAATGAAATTGTCTAAGAGCCTCAACATAAAATGTTCACCAATTATCAAGCACATTTTATATTTCCCAATTGAAATAGCTTTTCCAATTTTAGATATTCATCCCAAATTGAGTCATCCTACTCTTGATTGATACCCTTATTTTTCTATTAGAAAATACATCATGTGGGCAACCTAGTGGCTCAGTGGTATATGACTCAAATGCTCGTGTTAACATAGCTTTAGTCTAATTGGCATGGGCATTTACTTGTGACACTGCAAAGAGCAAAAGGTGAAGGTTCCCATGAGTTCGCTTTGAATGATCTTTTTGGTTGAAGGAGGAGGTGTAATATAGCAAGCCGGCTATTGACTGTTCTGGGGAGCAACCTATTATGATTCTCATGAACCTGTAAAACGGCTCTAGCAATGACACAAGGTTTAAAGATTGGAATTGGATATCGGAAAAGTTAAAGAAGAAAAAAAGTAAATGTTATGAAGTCGAGGCTCTTCGAGAACGTCATGAAGAATACATTGATGCGATATGAAATGAATATCTAAAAAATTTGAATAAGCTGTTTCAATGGGCAACTTTAATATATTCACTAAACACATTTCATTTAAAAATTAAGTTGTGGCTCTTGAATTACCTCATGTCTCTCAACATTTGAAAAAAGCTATTTCAAACGGAAACATTAAAATGTTAGTTTAAAATCTATGGCTGACTTCTGGTTAATTTCTGAAAAAATTAAGATGAGGCTCTTAGACAATGTCATGTAGAATATACACATGCGATTTGAGATGAATACATAAACATTTAAAAACGCTATTCTGAAATGAAACTAAGATATTAACTAAAACTATATGCTTGATTATTTGTAGAAAATCAAAGTTAAGGCCTTAGATAATGTTATGGTGAATATATTGATGCTATTTGAGATGAATATCTTATTTAGAAAAAGCTATTTCAAGAGGAAACTTTAAAATGTTAGTCAAATCTCTATGCTTGAGCATTTATGAAAATTCTAAGTTCAGTCCGTTAGATAATTTTATGTAGAATATATTGTGGTGATTTATGATGAATATCTCCACTTCTGAAATATCTATTTCAAGTAATATGCTACCAACTGTATCATAAAAAGCCATCGTTCTGAGGACTGCTCTTTTAACCCGGTCCCTAAGTGGTCAGTTCGCCGACACGTAGATATAGCCTTGTCCGGCACTCGGTATTCCAAAGACACTTGTTGTGTCTACAACCAAAGACTGAATGTCTTTACCGCGTTGTCTAAACATATACACATCCGTTGGGCTATCTGGTTCAGTAGTCAATAGTTCCGCCCTGCCTAAGGAGATAAAGGCCAAGTAGCCTACTTCAAACATGAAAAAAAACTATAGCTATACGTAGATTAACTACATGTCTAACTACGCCAGGTCTATACCCTTCAAGAAATGGCATAGACAACATAGCCTATTAAACCGCAGCACAGTTTACCTCACGGAAGTTTCACATACCATCGCATGACAACATGTTGGACTTCCGGACTAGAAGAATGCAGACTAGTTCAAGCTGGTAAATACAACTGAAAAGTTTTGAACTCACCCAAGCTCAGCAATTACCAAGTGACAAGTTTGTAAATGTGTATGGAATATGTGAACTAGGTTTTTGAGGCGATAATAACAGACGCACAATTGACTTTTGTTATTGTGCGTCTTTTTCTAGTGTGTTGAAAGACAGGTGTGGCCAGGTAAATTATTAAAGGGGATGTTTCATCTTAAAGGGGTAAGCACCATAGTACGTATCACCAAGGTAGTGGGAAACCATGCAAATAATGTGGTTAACGTCATATCACATTTAAATCTGGACAAAGTAGGGAGTAGGTGCAGCCTAGCATATTCCAGTAGCCTATCATCTACAGTGCAAAACGGATGTTTAGCCAATGTTTTCATAGCTCTAATTCTATATGCGTTCTATATCCATCGATAGGCTGTGCTCAAACCAGTGTGCAAGCTCTTATGTTTCTTGAGCTTGAATATAAATGAAGACCATTTTATTACAGCTTATTGTTTATTTTCCTATGATTTCCTAGGGGGAGTGTTGCATATCTCATCTTTCCTCCTTTGCCTTATTTGGTAAAATAGTTGATCATAGATAATTGATCATAGGCAGAGCAGATGTCCTCCTAACGTCATTAGAACTATCATGAAATCACTGTTGTCCTCTTGCCCATTAATGGTCTGTTCTAGAATTATTTTCCCATTAGACAAACCTGCAAGCGTTATAAAGACAAAATATTTTGAGAAATATCAAGGGACTTCCGAAAAATCGATATTTAAAAAATGTACAACCAACTGACAACATGGCCTGGAAAGATGCCATACTCCTTGCAGACTCTGTTATTGTCTCCCCAAAACCTAGGAGGTCAAGAGGGAGCAACTTCGAAGAGTTTTTAAGTGAGATCCACCCAAGGTCTTGTAGACTGTTTATAGTCTACAAGACTATAAACAGTCGACAAGTCTACAAGACTACATCACGTTACCAAATAATGTGAAGGCTTCTGTTTATAGCTTTATTTGCAAATGACTTGCAGACTATCAAATATGGAAATTAGGAGATTATGTGAATTGAGTCAATGCCATGAAACTTAAAACATGTTTATAAACAAATTAGTGTAACCGTTTTTTTAATCAAAAGGTTAATTTTCCAAGCCAGAAAAAGTAAAGTCATAAATTAGAAAGTTATTGAAAGTAACGTTTGAGAGCAGGCATTCCCACAACACACACACGCATATTATATATATAGACGCATAACTTTACTAAAACCTCGCCGAATTAATGTTCGCGACGGACGTATTTTGGCCATTCACATTGATCTGGTTAAATTGTAAATTAATGCTTCACTGTTACGTAGGCTACTGTAACTCCAGTCCCCCTCGAGGCTTACGAAAGAGCATTGAAGACGATCAGTCCAACCAGTCCTACAACTCTCCAGTACGGAAACCCGGGCGGAAAAGGGAATAAACGGCAACGATGCTCCGGGAAAACGGCACCTGCCATTTTATCACTATTTCCAGGGTAATAACTGATTCAAGATTCTGGAGTTGGTAAAGATTTCAACCAGTTTCGCCACATTTTCCGTGCAAACTGAACCAGTGAAGAAGTTGAGGTTGTGAAAGGAACAAACTCACAGCAAAGCGGCGCCACAATCTTACAGCAAAGCAGCAAGAAAGATTACGGTGACGTTATTTAATTTGGGTAAGTAGCCTATAACCAACTGACGTTTTCTCTAACGAAAGGTAACCCTTCAAATTGGAAAGTTCTACGTGTTTTATATAATTTGTAGCCAATTTCCCTAATGTCTGGTTATTTGTGTAGATCCTGTACTACACAAAAGCCATGGACGCAACTGTTAGAATGTCACAATGTACTCTTACACTTTCCTTTCGCGCAAGCTTGAATAAATGAATCTACGTTTACTCGTCACTCGCAGAGGCCAAAGCATCACCTTGCCTTCTGTGATAAACATCTCACCCAGCCATTATTTGTTTGATATAAATAACCCTCACTACTCAGTAATTCCGTGTCACTCAGTCAGTTTATTTCGCTCGTTGTCTTGTGGGACAGCTGTGGTGATATCCTATCTGTTTCCTAATCTCTGAGCCGATACATGTTTTTCCATTTGGACCGTCAGTCCCTGACATTGCAAGTACTTGGCTTAGAGGCTTTACTGTTACTGTACTGGTGGACTAGACTGGAACATGCACAGAAAATGCAGTCTGGTACATCCATGCACATACAGTACACTGTCACACTGAACAAGGTAATTGCGTGATGAAGCTGTTCATTTTAGACCGACTGCCTCATGGCTTTACTGCTATGGGGATTTGGTCCGATTGCAATGAGGATCTTGAGAAAATGAATTATCTACACAGTATTGCAGAAGAGGGAGAAAGATTGTTCCAGGATTTGTGTATTTTAAAGCCGGTAGTTGAGTTTGCCCTTTCCAGGAGGGTGAGAGCACATCAGGATTAAAACGGTGCATGAATAAATACATGTAATGTGAATAAACAAGGAGCGAAATGATTGAAAGGTAATTTGTAAACTTAAACTTATCAACCTTTCCGGGGAATTAAATAGCATGGATACCATCCAGTGGTACACCTGTGCGACGGTCTAAAATAATTAGAAGTTGAATCCGTTTTAACCGTAGCCCTTTAAAACACCCAGATATTGAACACAGAAAAGTCACCTAAGTGTTAGAGGAGAATGCGCCGGCTTGGCATCACCGTGCATGAATTTGATGGGAGGGACCGAGATGCATGAAGCTGATATAGGTAGTAGAAGGGGTGAAAAGGGTAAAGGTACTTTGGGAGTAGGAGCAGGTTTTACCTCTGGGGTTATTAGGAGCGGCCAGACCAGGCTGCAGGATGCAATGACCGAGGGGGCCTTTTTCATAAGTGAGGGGGCACATCTAATTCATATACCTTTTGCAGTGTTTATGGGGAACAAACCTGAGGGGGCACAGATTCTGGATCTGGAGGGGCAATGCCCCCTTTTGCCCCCCCGTGCCGCCGGGCCGGAGGCACCATCTTCGGCCCTCACTAGTAAAGCAAACACACACGAAGAAACTGACATATTTCCTGAGTTTAATCTGCAAACTAACATAGACAGCAGACACAAGTACAAAACACAGGATCACGCTGTGTTGTTCCCTTCCCTTTCCACAGACTCTCACCCTTAGGAGTTCACACTTTTACACACGCCACACACGTTTTCTGAACATAATATTTATTTCTCAGTTTGAATAAATAAGAAAACAAATGTCCGACAGACAATAGGTAAAAACACACACACACACACACACACACACACACACACACATACACACACAGAAGGCATGTAGATACACACCCTTATACAATAAAAAGGTGTTCAGGTTGTACAGTGCCATGCCGCAATGAAACCTCACACAAACATGGTTGACTACCCATGCAACTAACTGCTCATACATGCACAGGACATATGGACACATTCTCTGTTTCCTGTTTGTCACAGAAAGATTTCCCACAGTGTTGCTGACATGCTGACAGCATCGACCCTGTGGCTAGCGAGTGTCTGGACGCTGTATGAACACATTGGGCCGTTGTTTACTGATAAATTGGGGATACGCCTGGGTTGAAGTAAATATTTAGCGATAGATACAAGGCTGTTTCTCTTCAGGATCAGCACGAAAGCCTGTGTCTTTGGTGGGTGGGTCCACGTGTATATAGAAGAATTTGTCTGTTTTTGTTGTTAAATCAACACGCCTTGATGGCACATTTGTGACATAATAACATGTGTATAAACCATTCATAAACAACTTCCAAAAAACATAATGCAACACACACACACACACACGCACACCCACTCACACAAACACAGCGCTTGTAGCATGTCTGTTCTATGTAAGTCTTGGGGCCTCGTCAGGGAAATACCAGGGAGCTGTAGGCATCTGCTTTTGTTCAAGTCATAAGAGTCATCAAGGGGTTTGGCTGTTTCATTGTGTGGGTCAGTGTGTGTGTGTGTTTGCGTGTGTGTTTGTGTGTGTGTGTGTGTGTGTTGGAAATCCTGTCTTGATCACAATTTATCTGTTGCTGTTATACACAGTTCTGTTTATTGTCCTGGCATTACTTCGTGAATCTGCCAGGTTTCCGACTCGCTTCTGTCATTGATTTGATGACGTTCACCTTCCACAGATTCTAACGTTCCTCTTCCTTTCCGCTAGCGAATGCAGTAGCTCAGGGAAACATCCAGAAAAAGACTGTTGAAGGAGAGAAAGAAACCTTGACCATGTCTCAGTTCAAGCTGCAGAACGTGGAGGACTACTATGAAATTGGAGAAGTGCTTGGCAGGTGAGTCAGAAAGTGGTGAATGGAAGGGAATTTGAAGGCATGTTTATTCAAATTCATTTGAACTGAACTAAATGACGTATCGCTCCCAATACACAAAAATTACTGGAAACATGCAAAAATATTTAGTTAAAAAAGAAATCCAACAAGCTTTGGAGTGGTTCTGCATTGTGAATGGCAGTGGGCAATGGAAATGCTTGCTACGGTAACGTCCCTGCGTACCCCGCTCTAGTGGCCACTATGGGCAGGTGCGTGCGGTGCTGGAGCGCGCGTCAGGAGTCCGCTGGGCGGGGAAGTTCCTGAAGCTCCGTCGGAACGCCAGCAGCCGGCTGGGCCTGGAGAGGCTGAGCGTGGAGAGGGAGGTGGAGATACTCCAGAGCCTGCCGCACGCCAACATCATGGCCCTCAGGGACGTGTTTGAGAGTCGAGCCGAAGTGGTCCTCGTCGTGGAGCTGTGAGTCAAGTGCAGGAGGAGGGGGGGAGGCAGGAGGAAGTGAGGTGTCTGTCTGTTTGTCTCCCCCTCGTCCCATAGCAGGCGGGACGGAAAGTAACCGGGTGGACCACCATTCGGACTGTTTAATGGAAACACAGTGAGAAGGACACTTGCTCCCGTCAACCCATCTAATCCTCCTATTATTACTTTGCACTAATCTAATAGTCCAAGCCAGACAGACAGCTCAAAGCCTATTAATATAACTGAACAACAGCCTACACACTCAGACACACACACACACACACACACACACTCATGTCAGTCAAACTGGCTGACATGGATGCTGTTACATGGGTGTTGTACTCCAGGAGACAGCAGTGTGGCAAACGTTTCGGTTGAGACATTTTCATAGGAATTAATTGGACATAACTTTGTCTAGTGGTTGTATGAATACATGCGATAGAGAGATTCTGCGGACAAAATTGTAAATCATTTTCATATCTACTTTCTTTCTGCAGTATCTGTGGTGGGGAGCTGTTTGATTTCATAGCGGAGAAAGAGAGTCTGTCTGAGGATGAGGCCATAGAGTTTCTGAAGCAGATACTCAAGGGGGTTGGCTTTATGCACAGTAAACACATCGCCCACTTTGACCTCAAGGTGAGGGACACAGAAACATGAACAGAGGCCGACATAAAGCAAGTGTTAGTCCATACCATGAATTCCTGCCTCTGTTGGCCCCTCAAGAATCCAGTTTGGCTGTTTTTCCTTTCATGCATCTGTTGAGAAAGTACTTAGCATGATGTGTTGTTTTACATTCAGCCAGAGAACATCATGCTGGCTGACAAGACAGTGCCGCACCCCCACATCAAGATTATTGACTTTGGACTGGCCCACCGCCTCACCCAGGGGGAGGAGTACAAGTGCCTGAGTGGGACCCCACAGTACATCGGTAAGTGGAACGTTCTACCGACTACTGATCCTGAACCTTAATAATCCTGTTGTTGTTGGTATTTTTAATTCTACAAAGCAACTTATTTATGGTTTTAATAGATTCTTAAGTTTTTCATTTCCACTTTAACATTTCAGACTTGATTGTCCCTTTTCTGTAGTTCCATTCAGATAATGTATGGAACTATAACTCTTGATATATAACCAAGAGAGAAGTTGGTATGAACCACATTACAATAAGCACATTTTTACTGCCAGTCAACTGCTAATTGCTAGTGGGAAACTTGTTTAACACCTCTGCCTTCACTAAGGAAAGTATGTTTATAATATATTATTTCAAATAAAACATATAAAAAAACGTAATATAAAGCACTCTACTAACATGGTTTATGAAAATTATAATTAGTTAACAAACATTACAGCTGTATGTTTAGTGTCATGGTTGGTTTCCGGCATTTTCAATAAGATTAAAGCCCGTAAATGGATCCTGCTGGTGTTTCAGAACTGCCCACTGTCTCCTTCCACATTCAGTATGAATGTAGCATTAGCATATGTGTATGTGTCATGCATAGCAAGCAGTTTGTTTGTGATTTTGGTGTGTTTGTGTAGGCGTGAATGCTTCATGTGTGTTCGTACATGTCGTGCCTGTCTGTCTTTTATTCAGCCTGAGCTACTTGACTAATGGTTTCCATGGAGACAGTTTCCACGAGTTGGAGCGGTTATTGACAGGATGTGACATCAGAGCACTGTGGTGGGGCCCAGGGGGTAGTGAGAGGGGATGTGCAACTATGTGAGAAGTTCCTACGGGCCCGACATCCTCGACAGACCCTGAATCACCCACACAATGACGATATCGGAAAGGACAGAAGGGTCGCGTGGGTTTCAGTGAACAGTTCATGGGTGTGGATGAACCCTTAAACTTAAACTGCAAATGTGGTCAGAAACAATATCATAACCAACTCATTCACAACACGTTTCCCATATACCTGTATGTTACTGTCGTTTTATGAGTGTTTAAAGTGGTTTGTTGTTGAGTGCCATAGGATTGTGCATCAGCGTTGTTGGCATCAATCAGTTTCCCCAACACAGAAACGGCAACTGTTGCGACAAGAGGAAGTTACAATATTTCACACACTTTTACTAGATGGCGCTGAATTGTGTTGTGTGTATTTACTTTTCTTTCTTTCTCTCTGTCTTTCAACCCACCCTTCTCCCTTTCTGTTTTCCTTCCAGCCCCTGAGGTGATTAACTATGAGCCCCTGAGTGAGGCAGCAGACATGTGGTAACCATCTCTACAATGTTATTCATGAGGAAAACAAAATGTTCCAGCTGCCTTATTTTGTCATGGTCTGCACACAAAATAACGGATCCCTCTGCTTTGTTCCTCTCCAGGAGTATTGGTGTGATAACCTACATATTGTGAGTATCCAAAATGAACAAACAACTGTAACATTACATATTGCTCAACCATTGTAGCTATGCTCTCATACTCCCCTTTTGTGCAGGTTGAGTGGCATGTCCCCATTTCAAGGAGAAAATGATGAGGAGACACTAAAGAACATTGTGGGGATGATATACGAGTTTGAAGACATCTATTTCAGTCAGACCAGTGCCATGGCCAAAGACTTTATCGAAAAACTGCTCATCAAAGATGCAGTGTAAGCAAATGATCAATGATTAAGTTATTAGTACATTTGATTCTTCATCCTTCATTCTCTAGAACTTGTGTACACAACTAGGCCCAAACTGATGTGTTTCCCCTTACAGAGAGAGAATGACTGCAGAGGAATGTCTTCTACATCCGTGGATTAAGGTGAGAAAGGAAGGATTGATTGAAGTCCTATAAATACTTAAACCCAACAAAAAATGTTTTGCTAAACGTTTGACTGTCAGTATAGAAGTTTGGAATATGATTTCTGTGAATCTGAAACTACGCGACAGTTTGGATGAGGCCTTGAGTGTTTGTTGATGTACCATTTTTCATATTCCCTTATATATCAGCCCCTTACGCGCAAACAGGCAGCCAATAGAAGTCGATCATCAATCAACATGAAGAACTTCAAGAAGTTCAATGCCAAGAGGAAATGGAAGGTGAATTTCAGTGGCAAATTGAAATATTTCAAATGAACTTTCTCTTAAAATGTGTCTTTTGTGCAGTTGTCCTATATTATTGGTCAGAGGGGAACACCTACTGGTCCGGTCATTGTATTACATTACATTTGGATTGTTCTTTTCAAAGTTCTGCTTTTTATTGGACACTTTTTCTGTGTATCTAAAACGTTCCCTTTCTCTCTGTATAGATGTCCTTTAATATGGTGTGGGCATGTAACAGACTCTTTCGTCTGCAGTTGCAGTGTAAAAGCAGGTCCCTCGAACAGCCAGAACTGGTAAGAGAAAGGAGTATAGACTGGCCTAGACCATGAGACATGATGCTTTCTGGACTTTATCATAATAAATAGAATAGAATAAAGGTCATTAAGGCATTTTAAGAACAATCTAATAAGTTCAGCAATGTTGAACATTTTCAGAATCTTGATACAAAACATTGTGTTTTGTTTGTGGTTCACTCTCAGGTTTTTTCTTGAGTACATATGAAATTGCTGTATTTAAATGTACTACAAATGGGATTTGTCCCCATGTTCATTAAAAAGTCTATTACAAGAATATTAGGATTTTTGTTAAATAAATAAATGCAAAAATTCTCAAAGACCCCCCATGTGTAGAAAGGTATGTGTTGGTAATGTATGTCTGAAGGTCTCTGCATTAATCCGCTTGTCAGAGGCAGTGTGAGAGCGACCAGGAGGACACTGATACCAAGCCTGCATCTCTCATCCGCCGAAGACTCAGCAGCAGTTCCTGAAGAAGGCCACACGGGGCACTAACACCCCAAGCAGCCTCTGTCCCACTATGGGAGAATGAAAACGCATCTAGTGAGGGATCAGCAGTGTGATGCACCTATTAACCATATGGTGAATATGTCAGTGGCAGTATGGTTAAGGAACCTGGAATGTGCTGGTGCCTAATGCCAGTGTTAGCCCAGTAGCAACTGAGTTTAAGCAAAGGCATGAAATTATGGGAGCTAAGACAAGGGTCCTTATGAAATCAGTATAGTTAATTTCCCCCATTTTATATCATGTGAAATATATTTTTCTGTGCCATTTAAGTTTGACTTTTTTTTTTATCAGAAAATGCTTAAAAGTTTTTGGGGATGTACAAGTTTACGGGATGAATTTTGTCCCACTTATAGTTAACCTCACTGCAATTCTTATGCCTTTAATATTATGTGGTTATTTATATGTTTTGTCTCAGATATTTCTGTCCAATTACCAATGTCTGTCAAAGATCAAGAAACATTTTCAAATAGGTTTCTAACATCATATACTGGATTATCCTAAAGACAATTAGTTTGTCATATTGAAAAGAAAGCCCTGAAACACAACTATTACCACTGTTGGATTGTCATTTTTTTATTGAGGTTCTTGTTGGCAAATCAAAACACTTGTAGATGCTACCCACATGAACCAGAAGTTGATTTATAAGCAGAATGGTTTTGTTTTTTAAATTCTTAGGTTACACCTACCCATACATTTCCATGGATATTCTTAGAATGTTACTAAATGTATCTAGAGTATATTCTGATTTTGTTAATGACAAGCGCTGTGAAAAATTTATTATAACAAGCACAAACAGTCAAATCAACAGTGTAATGTTTATTCACAGTCTTAGGTCAGGTGAACTGCTGTGTCCTTGTCTGGTTGAATCATCTCCCTAGCTCTCGAAAAGGATGCTCTTTGTGGAAGAGTGACATGTTTTTGTTGAGTGTAAAGATGTCAATTAGACTAATAATAGTAGTTGATTTAACGTGTTTTCATAATGCATTGTTATTAATGGTGAGGTTCTGACAGAATCCTTTGACATTACATATTCTGAAGAAGAGCTACAACAAGCAATGAAGGAGTTTGTTGTCGTATAAATTGAACTTCCCTAAAGGATTATGATTATTGTCTAAAATATTGTGTTATTTTTCGTAATTATCTATCATAATCGAATCAACCTACTGTGATACAGTTACATCTGTGTAACTGAGTCTTTAACATTAAGGTGAAATGTTGTACTAGTGTGTAGAGCCGGATAAAGCCTTATCTCACATTCAAATGTAGATTTTTTTTTGACTGACTCCTAAGTGGCACATTGGTGTGCAATTCTTTAGTTTGTAACTTCAAGCATTGCCGACAGGCTGAGAAGCGCTATTGGCATTGCTGATTGGCAAAGTTGCACTTTTTTAACTGGGAAATCTATTTATTTAGCCTTCTGTAAGCCTATTTGTTGTATTTCATAAACATTTTAGTGTTTACGATGGCCCAACTATGTTTTAGTTGTGAAATGTGAGATTAATAAAAAGAAATGAGAGGCTTAGTTTTATTTGTATTTTTTTACTGAGCACAAACATCTTAAAGCAAAGTTATACTGGATATGTTTCTTATTCGTTTTTTTAATTACACAGTGTAACAGCTACCTCAGTACATGTGCAGTACATGGGTATGTTTATGGGTTTGTCCATTTGAGGTTAGAAGTTTGCTTTTTAATTTAATTCCCCAAGTCATGTGAATTGGGAGATGTTCTAAGCATGAGCGGTTTGGCATCTGAATGGACATCAATTTACTTTTATTCTAGTTAATTCTATATCCAGAGAAAGTAGCAAATGTATAAAAGAGATCAAAGAGGACTCTTATAATGTATTGGGTGAGTTATATTTAGGATAATGAACATTCTCCCAAATCAATTTTCATTTTATTACGGGTATTGGGACACTAAGATAATATTTAAGTGTCTCCCAGTGTAAGGATGGAGCGGTCTCTGCGTTGTTGTTTGTTTGAAAGATTAGTGTGATTTTGTCTTTTTATATTTTCACAAAACACTGCTTCTGTCAGGAGCTGAAGGTTACACTTCCACACTCATTCTGTCCAATGTCACTGAGTCTCTGAAACCTGGAAGTCCCAAGGGCTACCATCCTCAGATTCATAACAAAGGGTGGTACATTTTTGCCATTTTATTCTGGATTTGTATAATAGGGTTATGGAGGTGTTGAAACTGGTGGCTGAATAGTTGGCACATCCATGATGAGGAGTCAGCAGCATTCTTGGAGATGGGGGCCAAGGAAATGAACGGCTCTCTCACATTATACATTCCTCAATCTGCCCATGCCTTTCCCTCTCTTGTACCAATCTGCACTCGAATGATTGTCACAAAACCATTTTTAAAATGTCTGCTGCAAATTGAATTACATATCCACAATGCATCTTCATTTAAAACAATGTTATATTTTTGCCAGAATTATGTAAATTTTCACCCAATTACATTCATTAATTTAGTGCCAATTGAATTCTGTAGTCATTTTATAATATTTTACATAAAAACAAATCCTCACTAAAACACAAAGTGTGGTGGGTCCAGGTTGTTCCTAAATTAGAACAATGACATTTACATTGCTGTAATATTTATTGCATACAAACCCAGTTTCTGTGGACGTTTCATTACTTTCAACAGTTTTCTGACTCGAGCAGTCCTTGGATGAACAGAAAGTAATTTATTTCACCCCCTTTAATCCGCCTGTCTTTTCAAGCCCAAAACGGATCTAAGGCTACATTTAAGAAAAAAATCGGATTTCATTTGAAAATAATTTAACAATGAAAAGTTGAACGGCTTTATTGTTGTTTTTATCTGGTAATTTCCTTGGGGAAACAGTGTTGCAAAATATAGCAGATTTTTTTATTACATTTTGTATTTGATTATGTGTGAAAATCGTGGTAAAAGCGTGTTATCATAGCATAAGAACAAAGTTAGAGGACATCTCAGAAAATAAATTTCAGCTTCGTGATAATGACAAACCTGACAGTGCGCATGCGCATACTGAAAGCCTATCTATTGCCATAACTCCACAGGCAAGAAAACATCGATATAGAGGTGAGTTTGAAATTTGGATATAAAGATGTAATTAAGACTACCAAATGAAATAAACTATCGGGGTATATATTTTTTGCAATAACACGCACGCCCACGCGCAATAACAACCCTACAGGTGTGATAACAGTAGACGCGTGTCAGCAGAGTGTAGCGATACTTGGTAACAAGACACTCAAGTAACTTTTATGTAGGACAATCGACGGAATATCTTTTTAGGTGAACAGCTGAACAACAGGCGCTTGGTCACTATAAAAATGTCATATTTTGAATCAGATGAAAATAGATTTTGAAAATATCGTGTTGTATTCCGATTTTTTTTGGAGTCCTGGGGCATTGATCGAAGTCAGCTGTATCATCGCGCTCAGGTGTTGGAATCTAGATTGCAGAATAAAACAGTGCCCAGGAGGCTTGAAGAGGGCAGTTCAAATTGGATATGCACTCTCAGGGAATGTTTGACATGGTTGCATTACCCTTAGCAACTCCTTGTACTTGCCCTGGTGCATGCAAGCTCAATAGTGATGAGTGGCTGGATGTGCTAGCCTAGAAGTTTTTTCTGCCAATTTTCTTAAAAATTCAATACAAAAATTGTTACATGAAATTGGTAGCCTTGCTATGTGGCATTATTGTGACTGCTGGTGCCTAAGTCCATTCTCACCTGATTTAGAATAATCTATATTCATTTATCAAGAACGATAAACATTTACATTTCAATTTTAACATTTGAAAAAACATAAGGGTGTGGATTCTAGTCCACTCTTCCCCTATTTTGAATATACATTTCTTATAGTCATAGTAAATGTCCAATGTAAATCTAACTTCACCGATGTTAGATATCGCCAGCTAAGCATTACCTGGAGCCACAGAGACCATCACCATGGGAGTGGCGTCTACAGCGCAAGACAAACAGAAAACGCGAAACTGGTTTCCTCCTCGAGATCAAGTGAGACACTCATGTGTAGTTTCGTAAATGCACAACGTCTGTGTTTCTTTTTTGTATGAATTGGACTAAATAAACGTAATATTATTTTTTATTGATGAGCATGTCTGTGTTATAACGAGATAATCAAATATTTTGCTCTCGTTCTTCGGAGAAAACTTGGAACGACTTTAAAGGAGCACATAGACATTTGGTTGGGTTGTTTGGTATATCAGCAGGTGCCGGCGCAGAATCGGTGAGTTATTTTGCAAATAAATATTCAAATTTTTACGGGTCCAGAAACTAAAAGATTGTTAAAAGACAGAAATGGTGAAGTACGTATTTTCAATTCATACTCATGTTTATTTACTTAGCCAATGGTTTCGTTGTCCATCTTTTTTTGTAGCAACATGCCACTTCCCTTATTTGTTGAGTTGGGCTCAATGTGATATTTATTAAATCCCCTTGTTTCTTTTGCTAGTCCGGCTGCCTCAAACTAGATGTTGATCACAAGAGGCAGGCCATCTGCTGACAACATTCTTGAAAAAATATTTGTCCTTATTATTATAAAAAATTGAAAGTTTTTTAATAGACACAACTGGCTGGCGTATTTTTATACAGTTGTGTTTATTGAAGTTGTGTCTACAACTCTGGCAGTAACATGACATGGGTAACATGACATCTCTGCGTACTACCAATAACAGACGTCACGGCTCATGAAGACAGGTTATGAGTGGATGTAGCGACCTCAAAGGAGTGTATATTTATGCCGTAAGGCACGAGTGGGTGTAGTATGTGACCATGCCGCAGCTAAGCGCTGTTCTTAGGCACGACGCATTGTGGATGTCTGGACACATCGCTTATTCTAGGTTCATTGGCAATATAGCCTGACCCCAGATATGCCTTATTGCAATTATGAACTAGTTTCCAACACCATTAGAGCAATAAAAAGGGCTGTGATGTCATTTCCTTGATATACGTGAAGAATAAGGCATGAGGGCATGTTGTAGATGGCCAATATACTACGGCTAAGAGCTGATCTTGGTCAAAACGCTTCACGAAGACCTTATAAACCAGAATCTTGAATGTAAAGGAATAACACACACGTGGGTGGGGTATATAGCCAATATACCACTACTAATAGCTGTTCTTAGGTACAAGGCATTGTGGAGTGTCTGTACTCAGCTCTTAGCTGTGGTATATTAACATTATATCACAAACCCCTGAAATGATTTGATGCTCTTATAAAACGGTTACCAATGCAAAAAGAGCAGTAAAAAGTTATTTGATGTCATAACCATGGTACATGATTTGCTGTTGCTAAGATCCAATCTTAGCTGTGGTATAATGACCAATACAACACCCCCTCGCGCCTTATTGCTTACATATACCACAGCTATAAGCAAATCAACATTCAGAATTCAAAGCAACCACTTTATATCTTACTGTAATAAGGCAGTGGGTTGGGTATATGGTAAGTGCACTAATCAACTTTCAGGATTTAAAGCACCCGTTTTATAAAAAGTGTATATACACTGAATATAAATGTAAATGCATCATGTGAGGTGTCAATCATGTTTAATGAGGTGAAATAAAAGATCACAAAAATTTCCATATGCACAAAAAGCTTATTTCTGATGTTGCAATTCAGCGAGAGAATGTTTTAGGGTTTGATCAGATAATGTAATTCTTTTGAAAGACCTGCCCATTGTTTCTACTCCTCCTGTTTACATTCCTGGATTGACTGTTGTCTATGGTCAGAGGTGTGGAATTTGAACGAAGGAGGAAGGGAGGTAGATCTTTAAGAGGGGGAGGTAAGGAGAGAGAAGCTGTATGAGGAGAGAAATGGAAGAGAGATTAAATATGAACAGGGAAGAGAAGACATGACTGTTGGACATAGAACCTTTGTTACTGAAGAATGTTTAGCCCAGGCAGATGGATGCACCTGTCTCTTAATGCAATCAATTCCTTCAGGGTACGTGCTTATTTAATGACCCTTGCTTTCAATCTCTCAACTCGTTCACAGTCAGACATTTCCTCAAATACACACACGTCCTGGTGTGTGTGTGTGGTGTGTGGTGTGTGGTGTGTTTGTGTGGTGTGTGTGTGTGTGTGTGTGTGTGTGGTGTTTGTGTGTGTGTGGTGTGTTTGTGTGGTGTGTGTGGTGTGTGTGGTGTGTGGTGTGTGTGTGTGTGTGTGTGTGGTGTGTGTGTGGTGTGTGTGTTTGTGTGGTGTGTGTGTATGTGTGTGTGTGTGTGTATATGTGTGTGTGTGTGTGTGTGTGTGTGTGTGTGTGTTGTGTGTGTGTGTGTGTGTGTGGTGTGTGTGTTTGTGTGGTGTGTGTGTATGTGTGTGTGTGTGTGTGTGTGTGTGTGTTGTGTGTGTGTGTGTGTGTCTCAGTGTGCCGTTGAGTGTCACTCTTCCTCTGTACCATGCGGGGCTGTAGACTATCAGTGTTATCTGAATCATATTACATGAAGCAGAATACACCACACATGGCAGAAGGAATTCACAAACTATACACCCTCACTACTACAATTTTCTCTTGCAGACACACACACATGCACACACACACACACACACACATACACTCCCACACATCGCTACACTCTTTTAAGGATAGAGTCCTTGAAAATGTTCTGTTGTCCCCAGGTAGCAGACAGACAATAGTTTATAGTGTCCAAGATCACTATTAAAGGGTCCTGTTACAAAGCTATGTCATTCAAGGCACCCTGAGCACAGTCCTTCTCTCATACACAGTGGTATGGATTTCACTTTCCATGTCTTCCTGATATGGCATAATAAACAAGTTAGGATTACATCACAGAACAGGAAGTAGGTACTAGTTACAGACATATGACGTATGCTTATTAATTGGTCTTCCTGTGCTGATGATTGTAATTCGTTTTTTGGTCTAATCCTCTTGCTCTCTTATTTGAGGTGTTTCGGTCAGTGATGTCAATGTGGGTGTGTGTGAGAGTGTGTGTGTGTAGATGTCACACATTGCCTTAACATGCATTATGCAGGGGGTGGGGCTTATTTGTGCACTCATCTTTCCTGTCATCAAAGTTCTCATTTTTCGTGTTGTTTGATGGCAACCTGGCTCCATGAAAACAATACAGCCCAGAACGGTAACCCTAAAAAGCATTTAACCCTTTCAGGAGCCACTGATTCTTTCCGCTATTGCTCAAAGTCCAAAATGTACTATCTTTTAATAGTTGGTGTTGTAGCTGCCATGAAATTCTTTTTGTAAATTGATTAATTTCAGTGAAATTGTGAACGATAACCTTTCCATAACTTGTCCTTTCTCTGTTTCATTCCCTCCTACTCTGTCTCTCGTTTATTCTGTTTCTCTCTTCCTCTCCCTCCCTGTCCTCCAGATGATCGCCACACCTCCTCACTCCCCCAGTCTCCCGGGTTCTCCGTCATCCCTGGGAACCCACTGCGTCCCCTGTCCGGCACCTCCGCCCTCATCTCCTTGCCCTTCTCCTCCCTTCTCTCCTTTCTCTGCAGGGATGACACTTGGGATCCCCTTGTCATCCTCCTGTCCCATGTACTCCCTGGACCTCCGCAGGCACAGCTGGCAGCCTGGGCTCTTAGGCTCACTGTCTGAGTATCCTCCAGATTACCAGCAACGCAGGTAGGGGCACATTAACAACCAGTATCGAATAATCCACTGGTCACGCACCTACTTCAAGTACAACTTTGACGTTTGTTCAGATCCCCATCAGCTTTTCCAGAACACCAACTGTTCTGTCCGGGGTACACAAAGACAACAAAACACTTTAGTCTCATAATTTACTAATAAAATAATTGTGGTCCAAACATTTCACCTGAATGCAACAATCCAGACAACAAAAACCATACGTCTTATTTGTATGTGTGTTGATTGTGTGCGTTCTCCTTCTAGACCCTTTTGTGCCTTTAGAATTTCTGTTAACAGTGGGGTAACAGAACATAAGTTATTACAGGCGACCATCTCGCTAACAGCACAACAGCTTTATCAATATGACTTGACCAGGGCAACTGCACTTCCAATATTGCTCCTCAGAGTTTAGCACCTGCTCAGTGTCCATGCCCTCATGCACAACTCCTGTTAAGGAGTCATTCTAGGACAATGTTCAGAACCTAAGGTCATTTTCTTAGCTTTAGTTGTACTTAGGACCAGTCTGTAGTTCATCACTTGATACTGATGGTACGTCTCTGTTGACAGTCTCATTGAGCTCACTGGCTATGTAAGCTGGCCTATAGTGTGGACTCACTTACGCAACCATTATAGTTTCTTGTAAATACGTATGGTAAGTCTCTTTGTAAAAACTCTGAAAGCAGGCCTGTAAGGGTACATAGTTGTGTATCTGTAAGGGTACATAGTTGTGTATCTGTAAGGGTACATTGTTGTATATCTGTAAGGGTACATTGTTGTATATCTGTAAGGGTACATTGTTGTATGTCTGTAAGGGTACATAGTTGTGTATCTGTAAGTGTACATAGTTGTGTATCTGTAAGGGTACATAGTGGTATATTGTAAGGGTACATAGTTGTATATCTGTAAGGGTACATAGTGGTATGTCTGTAAGGGTACATAGTGGTATATCTGTAAGGGTACATAGTTGTTGATCTGTAAGGGTACATAGTTGTATATCTGTAAGGGTACATAGTGGTATATCTGTAAGGGTACATAGTGGTATATTGTAAGGGTACATAGTTGTATATCTGTAAGGGTACAT
>JACXGJ010002191.1:42937-69465 GCA_016801105.1 Esox niger | reverse complement strand
ATACAAAGATAACATATTACATTTTGAAATTGTGATTATATTATATTAGATTGTGTTGTTTGAACACCGAAACACAAAGAGCATTTAAAGCATGTGTAAAATATATGGTAGAAGGTTTATTGTTTTCTAATGCAGGAGCATGTTTTGTGCATGTACTGTAGGTATCTGATAATGGTTAAAGATTTTATCCTAAAAATAAGAATAATCATAAATTATGATTAATCTAACCAATCATCTTCAAAATTAATTGATCTCTATCTGTCTTAAATGTTTGTGTTTTACTGGATTTCAGGGCATATTCAGTAATACATCAGGAAATTTCAACACAAATTAGCAAGGGGAGTGACGATCATAAATCTGTATTAATGTTTATATCTCTTTTGGCTAGCCTGCATTTAGATATCTAGCAACATCATAACATTACAACAACTGGTTTAGTTGTTGATTATGTTAGGTTATGTGGCTAACTTCGGTTGTGGTAAACCTCTATTGTATTGTCTTTCTTTTCATAGAAAATGTAATTGCACAGGAAGAACTAAAAATGAAGACGCATGTCAAATCACTATGCTTCCATGGTTGGCTGCAAATGAGTGGTGTGTGTTTGTGTGTAGATGCATCTGTCTTTAGGACAAAATTGAAGCAAATTCAAATGTTTGACAATCTCTGATAACATTGTTCCACCTATTCATTCTGATCTTATGTTTTCACCAATCTGCAATGAGAAAAGATTTCTGTTGTGAAAACCGCATTAAAAACAAAATCAGAATTTGGCTGCCTGTGTAAGTATATTTTAGATGAAGGAACATATAAATAGAAACGTGAATGTGAAAACGTGATCAGGTGAAGTGTTCCAATAGCACGTGAATATCCCATTATTTCCCATGTAACTATAATGTGAAAACCTGCTGTGTCTTCTGGTAAAATTTAAATAAACAAGGCCTGGGTTTAGAAAACACTTCTGTATTTTTAAACTTAATTCTTGAATGTTTGCAAAGCTCACCTTCACATTTCCCTAATATAGTCACCACATAATACCATTGCATTTCCCATTGCTTTTTAAAATCACAGAATAAAGCATTGAAGTTAAACAAATAACTTAAGAGATACAACAATTATAATTCATCAGCTTCACATGAATGGCATTATAATTATCATACCATACATGATCTTCAGCTCTAACAGCTGTCCTGTAAGACAAAATTCAAGTAGGAATGTCAGATTTCTTTCAGAACCTAACATTTAAATAATTTCTTTTATAATACTTGTGCATTTCATTTTCTCTATGTAAAACATTAGTCACTACTTCTGTCTTTCCAAGGCATGCAAACCTTTTTTGGGGGAAAGATACTGTATTCCTGAAGGCTGTATACTTCTAGTTTGCTTTGACCTCCCGGTGGGTGGTCTGATAAGACAAACAAATGGTTTGTGTTTAAGATTTTCTATTGTCTGTTATCACAGTTTATATTGTCTTCAAGTGCAGCAGAAGCTCTAAAATTTGGGGGTTGACCAGAGCTGTGAATACATAGCCTTCTTCCTCTTTTATTATTAAAAATAAAATAAAACATTTATATTTTTTAGTGATATCTGCACCCTTTACACATAAAATGTTTGTAAAATAGTATATTAGAACTTACAGAAATAATTAAGCGGTACATTATGCTGTCACTTAATATAGATAAATACACCTAAATAACCACGCAAATGTTGTCAAATCAGGTCAACCAAATGGAATAAGTTGTATAAAAAAATAGCAAATATACTGAGGACATAGTTGTCATGAAAAATGCACTGCTCTTCCCAAAATTAGAAATATTTATAAAACAAATTGCACACCCTCCCCTTTTATAAAATGTGGTTACAAATCATGATTAGACAAATAACTGTAGAAACATTGTGTGAATAAACAAGGATTTCAAAATTGCAGCTTGTAAAATATGGTTTTGTGGCACAGTCAATAACAAAAAGTTGAGAGTTTTCTGACCACCATGGATGACCTCATTCTCTTGCCTGTGATATAACACTCAAATGCCTGTCTTATAATTATTACAGCCAGCTGCTGGCAAAAAACACCTGTAAAATAAAAATGAAGCAGAGGATAAAATTATGTAGTAGTAAACACTGCAGCTCATAATTTTTTATACAAAATGTTGAACTGAAAAAAGGTATATAAAAACATAGAACAGATGGGATGAACATATGAAACTTGTTTGCCAACTAATGATGGCTTTATAACACATTTAAAACAGCAGTTTTAGCCAAGTAGCCAAGAACCACAAACCACAATGGTGCCTCATTGCTGTTCTAAACGGATATGAAATGTGCCTTTGAAAAACGATGAATTTTTTAGTCACACATTAATGCACACACCCTGGCTTTCAGCATTTATGGTTCAAACCATGTGGTTCATAATAACAGAAAAGGGGTGAATGGTTAACAGTGATATTGATGACTTAAGACACACTCGTTTTGGTATGACAAGTATTAGAGGCACCGAAGCCTGAAGTATTCAAAACATGAATATGACATAATGTAACACAGAAAAAATATACCTGAAAAAATAAAATGAAGTACGAAGTAGCAGTTAACAAACCATTGGTCTACCTAGGGCTGCAGGGTCAGGTACATTGCAGAAACAACCGTTTGGGTGCCATACCACTGGGTCTCATCATCCGTATTATCCACAGCTATGCCAAGGCAGTCTGCTTTGAAACTATTGAACCATGAAGGTATTGTTGAAAGCTTTTCATATAATGAGGCATGTCGATATTCTTTTAAAGTAGCCTACCCAATATCCACACCATAGAATAGTTATTCCAAATGTTGAAGCAAACAAATCAATGAATATAGGATGCTGAAAAACCTTCTAACTGAAAACAATGGCTTCCTCCCCTGTGCCCCTCACCCCTTACATAGACAGTTTGGCACATAGAAAACAGAATCAGACGGCCCTTCCTCATTTTGGAATTGCCAAATTGTCCCTTAACAGAGCTGAAAGGTCCTCTTCTCTTCATGTAAGACCGTCTGAAATTATTCAACGCAAAACACAATTTACACTCCAACATTTTTCAGATTTGACCAATACTCCTGATTTATCTTAACATAATATTCCACTACTTGTTTTTGTGAATAAAATTCCCAACTCTTTGTATGAATTTGCCCAGTTTGTTTTCTTGGGTGATATGTGCCTGCTGGCCGATGTGGTTGTATTCATTGCTGGGGCGACTTTTAGCAGAGGGGTTGCTCTTGGTCCTCTCAGTGGATGTGGACGTTGTTTGTGAAGAGTGGGGTTGCTTTTTCTCAAATGAGCAGAAAGGCTCAAATCTGCTGTACAAACGCTTGTCACCACCACGATCTCCACGCCAGTTTCCAGATACAACGCTTGTCTTTTCATTCCTTTCACCAATGTCAGTATTTAGCCTTATGGATGTAGCTCTAGTAGGAATGTTTTCATGCAGTTCTTCTGTGCTAAAACGAGGGGTTGATGATTTTCCAAGGTCATCTGCAAAGTGGTTCTTGTCCCTATGTAGCCTGGAAGGGGATTTAGTTGAATTTGTGGTGCTACTTTGTGATGAAACTGTTCTCTCTCTACCTGGTGTGAGATCTTCTGTTTCAGCCACTAGAGTGTCTGTGCTACTATCTCTTTTTGGACTTAGTTTTTTCTGTGTTGGAGAGGAAACTTCTTTTCTTTCAGTTATGTTGAGCAATGATCTGATTTTCTTGGTGCTACTTTTGAAACGTGGTGAGCATACTGTTGTACTAGTAGACTGCTCTTTGCTGGTCATATCAAGGGCTGCCGCAGACACAGTTCTGGAGGGGGGCTCATGCCAATTGGAAACAGGTGGAGTTGTGTCCCTAACATTTTTGACATCATAATGAGAGACAGATCTTTGATCCTCGTTCAGATTTGAAGAATATCCTCCATTTTGTACACCTGGTCTTACTGGACCACCATCTGCATGTCTTCTCACAAAGGCCCCGCTGTACATGGGTCCGTTGGACTTTGGATCCGCCACACTGTGCCTTTTGTGCCAGTTGTCTTGTTGGAGCTCAGGGTTTCTGAGAGCCCTTCCAGTATTGGCTCTACCCAAGCTGGCATAGACCAATTGATGTGTTTCTCTTCCTGGGCCGTAGCCAATGTTATTCCTTGGATCATCCAAAGCCACACTTCGCCTCCTCATGAACTCGTCCTGTACCATTCTGCTGTCCGTGGACGTCGGGGGATTCCACTGCATTGACGTGTAATACGGAGCGTTGTTCGGCCTCGTCCACGAGTCTGGATCGACCAGACGAGCGGACGACGACGAGTTAGTCTCCGGTTGCTCTGGAATGGTGCTCTTAAAAACAAGCGATGACCTAATTCTGGAGGGCATGTATGAGTTGCTTTTGTTGTCCTGCAGTTCATATTGGTCCAGATAGTCATGCGATTCCCCGATAGGAGCGTCCTGGTTATTGAGGTAGGACTCGATACGATACGAACGCAAGAAGGACTTAGCCGTGTGCTCCAAGGTAGGCATCTTTTGCTGCACGGACAGGACGTGTTTGTCACTGCCGTGGTAGGACTGCCGATTGTGCTGACTTCTGTACATCTGTGCCCCCTGAGAACGCTCTTCCATGGCACTGGGAATGTGCTTTCTTCCGGGAGCGTAATGGTGACCTCCGTCCCCAGCCACGTTCCAGTTGCTTGCCCCGTACCGTGTGTTCTGTGGAACATACGGCACGTCTTGTCTCTCCCCGGCATAACTGTGCCTTTTCAGGAAGTCCACGGCCTCTGCGGATTGGAACTGTTGGATGCGGTTTTTAACACTCACGCCCCGATTGGCCACGTGCCGGTTTGCAAATGGCTGTTCGTCGTAAAGTCTCTCGTCAATCTCTCCAATCGGCAGGCCCACTTGTCTCTCACAGGCTTTCATGTACACTGTGTTGAGGGTGTGTCTCAGCTGATCCTTCCTCTCAAAGGCGTGGCCGGGTTGAGAGGGATACTTTGCGACAGCATGTCTTCCGTTCCGTTCCGGCAGCACACCCTCAGGTGCGGCGAGGGCTACTGGCACGGAGGAGCGTGCGAAGAGCGTTCGGAACTCCTCGTCATAGGACTCCACCAGCTGTCCTCTAATGACCTGCACCATACTCAGGTTGATTTTCTCATAGGACCACATGAAGCTGAAGGCAGAATAAAAAGAGCTAAATTAAAACTATATGCAACTATATAAGCTCAGTCTGTGTGCAAGGTCAACTGATGTACAATATACCGTTAAACTACATCCATTAAATGTCAGAGTACGTCTTATTAATCAAGAATAGCATAATAATGCCTTGTCTTTTAGCAAGGGCAGATTTGTGTTTCATATTGGCGGGTCAGGGTCCGTGGTTTCTGAGATTTTTAAACGGGGTTGGGTTTTCAGCATGACGCCTCTAAATGTTGGCCCTTGTATTAATTAGGAGCCATGTATCTCATCAGATTTCTGTTTTTTAAATTGTTGTCCCCTTCAGAGTAAAATACATAGGAATAGTAGTGTTTATATCCCCAAAACTTTATATGTTTTGACATTGAGAGAAGTTAACTAATTCTCATGTAAGACAGTCTTCAGGAGTTTTCATATTTCATGGACTCATTACCTCACATACGTAAGAAAAATAATAAAGATCAGGGTAAACGTAAAATAAATCTCTCTAAGCCAGACAAAATGCTTCCTAGAAAAAAAATACTGTAACACAGAATAAATAAAGTGCATTCCATTCACAGTGTAAATACTGTTGCTAAAGAACAGAAAAAGGTGAAGCCCTCTTTTGTAAGTTCTATTTACCTGTATGATCCGTACACTACTGTTTGACAGTCAACCAATAAAAACTTTTGCTGCATTGATCCATGAAATTTTGCTCCTGAACGACAGAGGTAATCCGGACCCTTCACTGTGCGTACTCTCATGTTCTGCAGACCAAGACAGTCATGTTAGTGAGACCATTTTACAGTAACACACCGCGTTATGCAAAGCTTGCACAAATTATATTGACTCAGAGGAAACGAGCTACCTTTATTGCAGCCTGTGATATGAAACCACAACTCTTTCTATGTGAGGCACTAAGGTCGTGTGTGTTTACATTTACTTTCATTTAAGGAAGTGAAAGCACATTTATAGCCATGATGTATTGAAAACATGTAGGAATATTAAAGACACAAATCTCTGGAGAGAACAAATAAATGATTACATACATCTGTGAAGAAACAACAATGTTTGAGTACAGGCAACATTAGTCATGGTGGTTAGCTTTAAGATATGGCGAAGTAACAGGATTCCACATCTGGACACATGCCAAAGACTTCAAATGAACTGTCAAATGTGTAGGGGCAATTTTAAAGGGTGTGGTTGGCTAAATGCCACGTGTCTCTCTGGCAGTAGCCTCGCCCTGCGGACTGCAGCACCACTCACTAAGGAGTGAGAACAAAGCTTTCAGTATGTCATGTTCTGGGCCTACGGTCAGTGTACATACAATGACAGGAGGATCAAGAGGATCGAACCGCTGGAACCTTTATAAGTACATACTGTTAATTACCACAGTTAATTACAGCGTATATTTACTCACCCTAAGTTTTGGGATTTGGATGTCTTCATTCTCAGCCATTGAAAGAAAGCTTTGCAGATGAAATTCATCCAGAAGCACATAAACTGGAATTCCTCTGACAGAGGCATCAACAGCCTCTTTGAATATATCCACATCTGTGAATATATCCATTACAATTGCAATAACCTGTAAGGGAAGACAGAGGGAGAATGTTTTTGGGGGGTTACGGTTCACCTCGTTAAAAAAAAAAATCCCTGGATTTTGTGATACACAAGTCAGTGATATTGAATTAATCGCAGCAACTCCCAGTGGACTCAGGTCAGTCCATGTCGAGATGTCTTCTGAAGCAAATCCAATGTCCTTGTGGCTCTTATCACGCCGCTTACTTGACCGGAAAGTCTAAACCGAAGTTTTCATGCATCAGACAAAATGAAATTGGTTATCCCCTTAGAATCCAACGGAAGCACTGTGTTTGCCTATCCTAAATAATTGGTGAGACACCACGGGTGAAACATTGTACATCCTGACTAACATACCAGCACAGATTAAACCTATTCTGGTCAACCAATTGAGTCTAAGTGACTTTCTGGGAGACTAAAAACCAAATCAGCCACTAACAATAATCTGTTGTGTACACAACTATTGAATCAATTTTTAAAGAAAAATCATCAAACACAATATTATTGAGTAGAGGTATTGAATAAAAAACTATTGAATAACTTACACAAATTAAGTCCAGGCATGCAATATTACCCTAGAGGATCTGTTGGTTTTATTGCTTATATGATAAATTATGATTTGATAACACATAGGAAACCCTAAAAATGTGTGCAAAATCTATAAACATTGTTCAATGTATTTGATCATATGACATTTTAACCCCCTTTGGCAGCAGTAATTGGAGCTATTATGGCAAGCATTGCATTAGCCAACATTTTAATTGGGCTTGTGGAAGTAACTAACAGGCTGTAAGAGCTGTGAATGGCCAGTGCTGTGCCGTTTGATGTATTTCCATGTTGGTTTTAGGTTCTACTCATTCTGTTTCTATGCTCAGTTGTTCATCCCATGTGTTTGTTGATTTTACCTGTGTCTTTAGTCCTCTCACCTGTGTCTCAATTTCCTCTCATCACCTCTCTATTTAGTTTCCCGTCTCTCTGTCAGTCGTTGTGTTTAATGTTACGTTGAGTAACCTGTCTACTGTAGCCTTGTTATGTATCAGCCTTAGGCATTAAAAGCCATTATTATTGTTACTCTGCGTTTCTGTCCTGCCTCATTTCTGCAACGTGACAAGCAAATAAAGAGTGAAAAATTGGTCTAATTCCCCTTTAATTACTGTAATGAAATGTGTGGAGGCAGGTTATTAGATGTTGTTTAAGGCTGTGTGTTATTAATTTTTGTTAAAAGCTTTGTCTTTGATTGGAATGGCTGACTCAATGTTCTAAAACTATACAGGACTGTCTCTGATCCATGTTACAGCTTTGTATCCGTTTGTATGTCATCAGAACTACACTTGTGACATTAGACAGGCAATCATGGTATGTTTTAAGAATTGTATCTTTTTACCCAACAGATCAACGCAGCCTAAAGGTACATTAGAAAATTGAGTGGCAGCGAGACATTCTTGAATTCTACCTACAAACATCGTAATAGCCGATACTAAATCTATAAACTGCTGACTGTGCAAAACTAGCTACTAGCAGCAATCGGTAATGCCTGTCATTTTTTATCGGTAATGCCTGCTGATACCTACTTCACTGAGATTTTAGCACCAGGTAGAGTCCTATACTATAAGATAATGACAGACAACAAGTTAATTATATGCCCAGAGGGAGAGGAGAGGGCTGTGAGACCCATTTCTAAATAACCAACTTGGGGAAAGGAAGTCCCTGCACCTCTCAAGGACACTCTACACAGGTCAGTATTTATAAACTTATTTTTACATAATAAAAACCTACATACCCAGAGTTCACACCGCTCAGACTGGGGACCCAGACTACTGCTGGTTTTCCATTCTGCCTGATAGTTATTTGCATTCACCTGGTGTCCCTGGGCTAAACCGTCAATATGTAGAGGGCTAGAATGAAACCCAGCAGTACCTTGGGTCCTGAGGCCTGGAGTGGCGAACCTTGGCTGTATTCTAGTGGAGACATTTCTGTCAGGGGAAGTTCTGTGTAAGATGGGAGTCAGCATAGTACTGTCAAAACTTTTTGAGTTGTTTCATAAACCTTTAAGTGGTTTCATAAATGTTTGAGTAGTTTAATAAACGCTTGAGTAGTTGGTGTTGTTCGAGAGTGACAGTCACAGCAGCATAGCATTTGAATAAGTCTGGATTTACTCTACATTATAATCTACAGTACATTCTGTCTGGTTGACTGGCATTAGAGAGAGTCAAAACAACAGAGAGAGAGGCGACTGCATTCTGCATGCTGTCAGTGTTATGACTACAGCATAAGCTAAAGATCCATTTTTAATTGACTTGCATTCCCAGTTACTGTCTGTCTGCAGTGTCTTGTAAATCACTAACAAAACATACGTTAGAAGCATCTAGGATTATCTTGACCTCATTTATTTATGCAACTCACTATCATGACAGTTATATGTCGTGGAGCTCCGCCCCCTAGAGGGCATAGTTCCTAGTGGTTCATCCCCCTCTAGGGGGTTCCGCGCCACTCATATGACCAGAGTTACATTCCTGGTAACTAATGTTACCTAACCTTAATGGACATTCAGTAAATCTCCTTTCCAGCAGAACCTATACTTTTCATGAAGATAACTGGCGGAACCTGATTTTATAGACTTGCCCTGACAGCGTCTCAGACACTCCTGTCTAATGAAAAGGGAACATGTATGTAATTTTGCCCTGAGAGGAAAGGGAGTTGTGCTGTGAATCTTTTTTGTGCCATTATCAGGTTAATTAGGAAGTAATTTTTCCTGAGAAGAGTTTCAGTATGTGCTTCTGGAGATTTCTCATCTCATTTCTCACATAGACAGTCCATACATTGTGCAAACATTTTCACAGCACCAAGCGGACCACCTTATTCCAGGTTCTGGTTCATAGTGCTTTAGTTAACAGAGGTTGTTAAGTGAGAAAATTAACAGAGGCCTTCAGTCGATTAAGTTAAAGGAGGCCATCAGGTAATTATGAATCTTGGAGTAAGTAGGAAGCTTGGAGGCCTTCAGATGTGTAGGATAACGGAGGCCGTCAGGTGAGTAGGATAACGGAGGCCGTCAGGTGAGTAGTATAACGGAGGCCGTCAGGTGAGTAGGATAACGGAGGCCGTCAGGTGAGTAGGATAACGGAGGCCGTCAGGTGACTAGGATAACGGAGGCCGTCAGGTGAGTAGGATAACGGAGGCCGTCAGGTGAGTACATTTGCAAAGCCCGTCAAGTAAGTAGGATAATAAAGGCCTTCAAATGATGATGGATAACGGAGGCCGTTAGTTGATAAGTGAAGGGAGGCCATCAGATGAGTAAGTTAACAAAGGCTGTCAGGAAGGTTAGTTAACTGAGATTATCAGGTGGATAAGTATGCATTCAAATGGTCTGACCTAAGTGACTTTCTGGTTGGAGCAGAAATGCGACTTGACAAGGATGCATAGGAGGAACTCTTGCAGTGATCTTCAGCTCTCTTAAAACCATTTGGAAAATGTTGCAATTAGATAAGGGCTGTAGATATCCCCAAATATCTCCTTTCTCACAAAAAAGTCAAATAAAAAATATGCCTTCTGTATTGCTTAAAAGTCAAAGTTGATTTGCTCTGCGGAAATTGTAATCAATGCTTACAAAAAAAAACCTGAATAAAATCTGTACAATTCACTATTGGTACACTCTAAATGGATCCATACAGGTTTTTCAGCTCTCTTGTGGAGAACCCTTTCGTTTAAGTTCAAACTATAATAGTTTTTGGTTCTTAATTTAACCTTTTTTGTCCCGGGTATTCTTCTTTTGGGTGGAACTCATAAAACACTACCACAAATGACAGAAATAAAACCTTTTTGTGAGTGGATAATCTTACAGTTGTAAGTACGATGTTGCATTTGAATACAACTCTTGTGATATTTCATAAAACCCATTATAATTGTCATTGTTGTCAACTCACTGCAATGAAAGATTACCTGTCTTGCATCCTGAATCTGTTTACGGATCACCTCTTTGATGGTCGGGTTGTTAAGTCTGGGTGGATGAAACAGAACATCGATATTGGTTTGCAGTGTGTCCTTCCTTAACTCTGGCCACCCTAATTCCAGGTCAGGTGTTGCTATGTCTGAGTGTTCAGGCCAGTATGTCCCCGTTGAGGGCTGGCTGGGTGGAGCATCCGGACACAGGCCGTCGATATCCTCGGTCAGGTTGCTAGGCTGTGAGGCATAGGTAGAGATGAACTCAAGTTCATCTTCTGAGAGAAAGTTTCCTATCCGCTCAGCCTTGAGAAACTCCTGGTATCTTTCTCTGCCATGGTTTACCAGTAAATCAATGGCAAGCCGATAGGATTCCTTATAGTGGGGCTGAATGTAATCCTCAGGTGTCAACTCTTCCTTCAAGGAGGACAGCTGGGAGAGTTGATTGGATTCCATCCCAGTGGCTAAGTGCTGTGGGAAATATTTGACACTAAAGTCAAAGAAACAAGAAGGTATTTTAGTGAGAGACAGCAGGATAGAGTTTTCATTTAAATAAAGTATGTTTAATCAAAATTCTTATTTTGGTAATTTTCTCCGGTTGTGTTTGTCTAACTTCTATAAATATTGGAATCCACTTCACCCAAATGTTTGTCCATGTTTCACAAGCATTGTTAAGTTTCAGGAAACACATTTCCAAGTGCTATGTTTTAAAGTCATCCCTGTTACATGAACTAAAGTCTAATTTTGAGCTGTATTAGCATGCTAGTCAGAACTAAGAGACACAAAAATATCAGACTTGCTAACTTCTTCAACTTAATCACGTGCCAGCTTTCAAACGTAGGACTGAAATGTAATATATGTCTAGTTCCAATTATTGTGAAACTCTATATTTTTTAAGTGAGCTAGTTGTATTTTCTGGTCTATTTTGTGTTTGATTTGAAATGTATCATGCCTGAGAAACCTTAGTTGGTTGGTATCATGTGTAATCTGTAGGTCTCTAGATCAGTGAGATTCATTCCACACATATTTCCCCCGAATGAAAGTTTTATTTTGTTAGTTAGTTTCACTACTAGCGAGCTAGCTAAATTCATGCATCAAACACAATGGTTCTTCATCAAGATGGACCGGCTTAATATAAAAAAATCTGAATTGATCATACATGAGGATATTGAATCATACAAGTTTGAATGAAAGTAGGCTAACAAAGATATTTTAGGTGACAGAGGGCACTGGATGGTTAGCTGCATCAGTTCTTTCCTCCTGTAATTTTGTGGTACATTTAGACCATAACGGTTTAATCAGGACCAAGACAGCAAATAATTCATTTATACCTATAGATGTGTGCCTTGCTTGTTATTAAAACAAAAGTGGCAATGGGAATGAACTAATAATTAATTCGGCTAGATTCTGAAGCAGTAGTCATTTTTAGGTCTATAAAAAATATTCCTTTTAGTTATGGCTATTGTCATTAAAATTGATGATTTTCTTTGGTGGAATCCATCTGCCTGTCTAACCATACTTAATACACAGAGATCTGTCTTTATGTTTACTATACATTGTACATGAGCAGGAGTTTTTTTTATAAATCTTTAACCAGCTTAAACATGAGCACAATTGTTTTTGCACTTGCTTGTAATTTGTACAGCCTGTTTCTATGTCGGTCTTCTAATTATTATTTCTACATTGTTCTCCAATTCAGCATGAATGCTGGATTCTTTTGTGATCAGACATAAAGACAAAGTTTAGAATTATACTGTGAAATTGTAATTCACTTGTTCTGGATAGAAATGAGATTTGGTATTTTTATGACAAAAATGTGTCCTTGCAAAGATTAGAAATAAGTAAATTAAGTAAATCAGCTGTGGTGAAATTCCCCTTTAAGTTGTACATTTTTGACAGAGGTTGTATGGTAATCGTAAAAGCAGTGTATTACCATTTGGTGTGATCAGTTCTGAAGTCAGCTCTTATTTGCATTGTCAACTCAACAATAGCCTGACTTATTAAATTATGTCTACAGAGTTGATGTCACCCTTTGATCTTCACTTTACCTGGAGCTATTAAATTATATTAATTAAACTAGTTGGGAGCTGCCCTGATTTACACCCACATTAACTGGTGGATTTATATAAATGTGTATTAAAATTGGAAGATAAACATTGTTGCTTTCTGCCTGTCAGGCTAATCAAGTTGTCAACATAGGAAATGATAAACCTGATACCTTTAGCTTAACAACATGAATGCTACAAATGGTTGTACAAAAGATATATACTAATAAGCCACTTATTTCATCTTCCACCCAGATTAGATTCTGGCAGTCACAATAACAGATGAACTGCTGTGTTGACAATAAAGCACCGATATAGCTCATTGGTGTATAATGCAAATAACACGAAGAGGCCTTAAACACACTTTGAGGGAAGACGTTGGGAGAAGGCTGTCACGGTGCTACTCATATGTACTCTAACCTTTCACTGATAGGGATTTAAAGTTGAATACATACTGGAGGCTTCCAGGGGGAATAAAACAACTCATGTTCACTAGCAGGAACAAGTTCAGAGACAAGCTCAGTGAGGCCAACAGGATCATGTTAGTTAAAGCTTCTCATTATTCTGTGAGACAGATAGATTCAGTTTTCTAGTTAATGTAATCCCAATGAAAAAGTTACACATTTTATTTAATTGGCACACAGGTTTTAACCTTTTTAATCATATTCATCAGGATTACATGCTTAGTTTAAAAAATTCAGCTCCTATTATAATTATATTCACAAGAGCTGTTGTGACATTTCTTCAATAACTTGCTTCTGTTAGGAAAAGGAGTACAGTCTTCTTCGTACAATCGTATTGTTATCTTAGATGATATTAAACAGGTTCTGTATTCCAACTTTAAGATTCTGCATTGTCATAACTCTTATATTAATGAAGTTTTATACATTAGACAGTTGAATCCATATTTGAAATCTGCCATTCTCTGCTCAGGTGATGATACAATGTGTCATTTTAAATAAACATTTTGTATGCCAACCTGTACACTTGCTCAACAACAGCATTGCTTTTTATAAAATGTATCACAAACAAAAAAGTGCATGTCTTTGAAAATAATACTCTATATTTCTTATTGGAATAGTGTAATGTTAAACTGTGAAGCAGGTACTTACATTACATTACATATATTAAAGTATGAGAAAAATCCTCTTGTAGGTTGCCGGTATATCCCAGTCTGACATCTTTCAATGTGTTCTGCCAACTATTTCGCCGTATTGGAGAATAAGTTCAAATATGCCGGATGAAAGTAACAAAGACAAGGAGGTGTCTCTACATGTGAAGCAGACTGTGGATGGAGGGTGTGGATTCCTGTTTTCACATGTAAATACTGGCAGCTCAGGCTTCAAACTTGCTTATGGGCTAAGGACTGCCATAAACCTGTTTCAGATATGTAGCCACACCCTCACTTGAAGAGTTCAAAGTTCAGTTACGTTGTAGACAATGGATCATTTCACAGCCAGTTTTATTACATTTGTTTCACATATAATATGGCAATATACAGTATAAGAATTATCTGAACAATTTTTTTAAAGAATTTATATGTTTTAGGTTGGTTTACATTTTAAAGTTTATTGCTATCATTAGTAGTCTTTCTCAAACAAGAATCTTCGGCCAACACTGTTGGCTCCTGATTGGATAAATAGAAAGGGTGGAACAATTTAAAAAAATTACGAACATGCATAGTAGCTGGGGTTTTAGGCCTACTGTTCAATCACTTATTAAGAGTGGCTAGCCTTATTTCCAGATACTTGAACAAAAATGTTTTACTGTGACAATGACACAGAAAAGCTTGGTTAAAATATTCCTGACAACACCTTGACATGCCTCACAGCCTCTGGCACACTGTAATTTGGAGTGTCAAGACCAAAAAAGAGCTTTATGGTCATGTTATGTTTGGATAGGGGTCATCAAGGCCCATAGTGAACAGAATACCATCCCCTCAGTGAAGCATGGTGGTGGCTCACTGATGTTTTGGGGGTGTGTGAGTTCTAAAGGCACAGGGAATCTTGTTAAAATTGATGGCAAGATGCAGTATGTTATCAGAAAACATGGGCAGACAATTTGCATTATTCTGCACAAAAGCTGTGCATGGGACGCTCTTGGACTTTCCAGCACGACAATGACCCTAAGCACAAGGCAGAGTTGACCCTGCAGTTGTCACAGCAGAAAAAGGCCAGGGTTCTGGAGTAGCCATCACAGTCTCCTGTCCTTAATATCATCAAGCCACTCTGGGGAGATCTCAAATGTGTAGTTCATTCAAGACGGCCAAAGAATTTGCATGACCTGGAGGCACTTTGCCAAGACGAATGGGCAGCTACACCATGTGTTTTGCCTGCTCACTCATGTTTTCTTTACAAATGGTACATATATTACCAATTCTCAAAGGGAATGCAAACGTTTGAGCACGACTGTGTCACTACATCTTTACAATCCAGTCTCATTCCTCTACTGGTTGGACATGTGCACCGTCTGTAGTGCAAAGAGGACAACATGTTTCTCACCAGATAGCATGTATTTGAACGACTTTTTACATTTTCATTCAAGAATGGAAAAATATGTTATTTATTTTTGTCGGTAAATATATTGCAGCCAAGACAAGGAAAAAAATTACAAAAGCTAGGCTGCCAATGGCTGTTTATGCTGACAAGCTCTTTTTTGAGTATATCATGTACTTGACTTCAACCAATTGTGGGCCTTGCAATCCCGTTGTATTGTGGACGATCTCCATTAAAATGAATGACATCCACACAACAGGGTGTTTAAATTACACATTAATCCACTACACCACCAAGACAAATGGTGCTTTGTAAATAAACAAAAGTTAAGGCTGCTCTCTTCCCACATACAGAGGCCAACTCATCGTTTAGGATGAATTGGATTGTATTGCAGGGTTTTAGACTAAAAGGGCAGTGTGAGCAAAGCAAGAGGGCGGTGACAATGATTAACAGTAGCTCCCATCTTCCAAGGAGGAAGAGGACATGCGCGGTCCATCTGAAAATGTTACACCGGACAGTGAGTAGAAGTACAACGGGAACATTGGTGAAACGTTTAGACGGCACTGGTGTCTTCGCTTAGAAAGTTTGTCATTCGTATACGGATCAACTGGCCACTTGTGGGGAGAGAAGGCTTTTTGGGAACATTCTTCTGTCACTTGTTTACCTTTTTTCGGGCCAGTTAACAACCCACACTGTCCGGATGATTGTGTGTTTTTGGCTTGGTCACATTCCATCGCAGCACGCACTGCAGATATCAGCAGGCTTATCTGGAGCCAATCAGCTTCAACTTTTGGTTGCAGCGGGAAGAACACCTCATTATTGGTCGGAAAGAAATAAATGAGCCATTGATTCTGTTGGCTAATGGAAAAAGTGTCGGTCCAGGACTTGGTGCAAACGTTTCTCTAAGTTGAAGATTTGCTGAATGTGAAATTATAATAATCTAGTTAATACTAAATAATTTCATGATATTTCCTCCCCGTAATGTTTGTAATGGCCAGGTTTTTGAAGTTTAATATTTTGTATTGTATTGTACCTAGACTTTGTACTGATCTCCAATCTGAATGATGAAGATGTTTGCAGCAGCTGGATATTTTGAAGTGCACAACGACTTTCTCGATGAACAGTCAACTGAAGATTGGAAAGCTGATCACAGGCCACAATTTTCAGATTGCCAAAAAGGTCAGAAAACAAATGCCAGACACTCAGATTTGACATTTTACATGTAGCTAAAGGTCCTTCCTTTTAGCACAACACTTACAAATGGCGATGGTAACAAGTGAATGTTATAGCCAATTGTACTTGGAAAAAATGTATTACCATCTCATTTTCACATGTGGAAAGAAAAATTCATTTTAACCTCTTTTTGAGGTTGTGGATATCTTATATTTAAAGGGGTGACCAGTAACGCAGTGACCATGATAAATCGCTAGTGGAGAAGTTTCCGGATGAGAAGAAGAATACCTCGGACATAGAGAAGAATGGCGCTAGGCCTCTTTCTATGTCAGTAGAACACATACATGCTATGTCATGATGCACCCAACCCATTCTATTGTGTGAAATTGCACACGCTCAAAAATACTGTGGTGCCTTATGGGATTCCACTTTACTAATGGAGTCAGCGTTTATCCACACCTGCTGGAAGGGGCCACTGGAGAGTGTAATAAGGCCCCCCACAGAGTCACTAATGAAAAAGACCATTTAGGTTGACTAATGTCACTCCAAATGTCTGAGCATGTAAAGGGGGTGGGAATTCAATGTTGGAGGAAGGAGTTTATTTGAGGTATTTATACTCCCGAACTGAATTAATATAAGGAGTATAATTTATCTCCTGGTTCTAAGTGAAGGAGAGATGGGTTCAAAATGACTGCAGGAGACCGCTAACTCACACATCTGCAAATCACCTTGCAGCATAAAGAAGCCTGCATTATCAGTCAATCATAATGTAATTATGATACATACATTGCCGTTTTCTTACTTACGAACACGACTACTTTCGGGGGAAGCGTTGGCTGTCAGTCTTCCATCTGTACCTCATAAGGTATGCAATCAGACGTCTTGCCAAAGTGCCCAGTACCGAAATAGAACCTGGGAGGTAACAGTACTTCATAGAGGTGTAGGAGGGTTTATATTCTTGTTATTGCATTCCCCTGTGCTCAAATTCACATTTATCTCCCTCGGCTGCACTTTAAAAGTTACTGTTCCATCGACCTCTCTCTACGGGAGGATTTCCCCTCCACCAAAGAAACACAAACCAACCTGTTTGATTCCTGCAGGTAGGTTGTATTTAGGTTCTAGTTGATGATAAATATTTCAAACGGCACATGTTCATGGGTATGCTATGGGAGCCTATAGAACATAGGTCCCCTCTTGACACCTAGCACATCCCAAGGATCTCAACCTCAATCACAGATCTCAGTGAGAGAAAATGTTAAGAATACTTTCACAAGGAGCTGACCTATTATCCAGAGCAGAGCACAATTTTCAGAAGCTTGATTCTCAGAGTGCTGTTTCTGTGGTTCTGCTTTTTTCCATGTGTCAGGGGCTAGCCTTATTTCCATTCTACGTATCTCCAGTTTGAAATTAGTTTTGTTAATGACTGTGACGTTAGTACTGTAATAGATTGTATGGATATATAATGTGTAGAATACACTTTCTCAACAGAACAATGACTGAGTACAATAAGTGTGTGGTTGTATTTTCCTTATTACATTGCCACTGAGAAGAGTTTCTGTCATCATCATAACCATACTTCAAAAGTTCTTGCCACTGATCTGTGCAATCCATTGTTTTTGGTTTGTATTTGTAATTAAATTAGAACAATTTGCAGATTTTAGGCTAGTGTTTTAGAAAAGTTTTGCATTTTAGTCACAGAGCGCAACAATGCTTCTGTCCTGATATACATAGCAGCTATTACATTAACAGACATAATGTGACTGAAATGTCTATGGGTGATTTCTAAACTATTTAGTAGACACTGTTATCCAAAGCGACTTGCAGTAGTATTGCATGCAATTTCACATGGTTCTTACTGGCCCTCTGCGGGGATCAAAACCACCACACTGGTTTTACCAGCAACATGCTTTTAACAAGTGAGCTTACAGAGGACTGCAATGTTTTTCCTCATTGCTGAATCTGAAAGGAGTAGGTGTAAGGTATGACATTAAGGATTCATTCAAGCCTGATATATGGTAATGTTCAAATTGTCTTTATGTTCAATATTAATATGAAAACTGAAAAAAGAGCTGATAGCTGCAGTGTAAATTCGACAATGGGGTTTTGACAGAACTGAGCCCAAATCGGCGTTTGTCCCATTAAAGCGGTATCAATGGTGATTCATTCTGGGAAATCAAGCCTGGCTATGTTGTGATTCCTATCACTTACTCGCAGGGTGTCTGGGTATGATGCTAGCAGGAGCATGTCTTGGCCTGTTTTGTCATTACCAACTTCCATATAAGTACAAGCAATAGGACTCCACACCTTAAAACTGTTTGGATGTCCTTAAACATGTTATCCCTTTTAATATGTATTTTTTATAAATTATAATAAATAACAGGAAATGATATAAAACAGTTTTCTTATGAAACACAAAATGTTAATACTCATAAAGGGGCCATTTGTTAGAGTTTTACTGTACTACCAGCATAATTGACTAGATGACATCTGTAGTGAATTTCTTTAGTTAGTGTTTACATTTTTCTTTCTGGAAACTTACTGATCCATCAGTTTTCATTGAGTTGTGTTCTCCTCAAACACCTCATACCTAGCAAAACTATCACTCCCACCCTAAACCCGCTTTTCCATGTGAACAAGATAATACAACAGTATTCCGGTTTTGTTTGGTCAGGAAAGGGTGGGAGGAGACAAGTCATTTCATTGTTTGAAATGGAGTCTTGTAAACGTTGGAGGCAAGATTCTACACAATGCCCCTTTAAAAATTGCATCTGTTGGGAACTTGTGGTTTGAAAAGATAATTAGAAACAATTATACCAGAGTGCTGTATATTTTTAGGGTATAAAGATGTTTTTCCCCACAGGCTGCGTCTGCACCTGTAATCTTTTGCAGTTTGAAAGGGAGGGGCTCATTTCACCCACAGACTTAGTCACAAAATGTCAGGGTAAATTTCCAACCAGAAAAGACCTGCCCTGTTTACATGAGATGGACTGTTATCTCACCACTGCCTCAATACCACATCCAAATGGAACATGTCCAATAATTAATTTACATATTAAAAGTTTTCGAAATTTGGTTATTTCCCTATCACAAACGGAGTGAGTAATATGGCACTGCCCCGATAAATGTAACTACTGCTAATGAGGACACTCATGTGTGTACTGGTCCCCAGTATGAATCAAATCCATAACCTTGCTGTCGCACGTGTTACTGTACACTCTACAAACTGAGCTAAACGCTACCTCATATTTACATCACTTGTCACAGGTTTATTTTCAGAGGCAGGCCATGGCTTCAGAGGGTAGCCAATCTCAGGTGAATTAATTGTGGAAGCTCACCTTGACAAGCCACTCGATGGCCATCGCACAGAACATTAGGGTTTTCACAGTGACGACGAGCGATGAGTCGGCCTCGTTTGGACCACTGTGCCCTTCATTATCTCCCTGATGCCGTATACGGGCCTCAAACCAAGACAGGCCGTTCATTTCCTATTCTCCAATCACCTGTGTGTGTCCTTTCCTTTCTGCGTGATTATTTATTGTTAGGATCCAGGTGTGATTGTCTACTAGTCCATTTGTGTGTTCCAGACAAACAGACACCTCCGGACGAGAGACTGATTTACCCAGACAAAGTTCTAATGCCATTGCTGAGTGGGTATGAGAAAGACAAAATGAAACATAACAGATACATTGCCTCTGAAAGTTTTTCGCCAGTGATGGGGTAAAATACATTTATTCCAAGTTTTCTGAATAGATTACATATACAAAAGAGAAAACATCTTATTACATAAGTATTCAACCCCTTTTGTCAATATTTGCGTGGAGGCACATTTAACTTTAAGCACAGCCATGAGTCTATGGAAATAGTGGACCTGGAGGACAGCACACAAACAACAAAATCGAGTTAATGGGTAATAAGGACATTGTTAATAGATGGCAATAAAAAAGATCCCTCTATTATAAACATTCTACAGACCGAGTACAATGTGAACTGACATTTTTTTAAACGGTTTAGTCTAAATTGCACTATAAATGCTTGGAAATACAATTTAATGACATAATGCTATCAGTTAATTAAAATGTGTATAGGTCTGTGAGACGGAGCAGTTTACCATGAACAGAACAAATGTGTCAGTCCATTAACGCATGTAGGTTGAACAATGGCACAGAAGAGCAGGTTCAAATTGCAAAATCTTTAACTTTTTTAAAGATGGAGTGTGTTGAGGTAAAAAAGAACGTTATGCTAAATTGTAAAAAAATCCCCTTTAACTGCCCTAATATGTTATGGCAAAGCTATAACTATGGTTTACTTGCTTTGAATCATGTTTTTTCCATCCCTCTTACATTCACAATTACGTTTAGCTTTTATCTTCAAATAGCTGAGTGGAACAATGACATAATTGAGTAATAGTTCATTTTATTCAAGAAAGTAGATTATGAAATGATAATACTTATGTACATACCTGCTGACTACAGGATAAGTACTTCCTACATTTTACTGCACTGTAATCTGTGTGGGAAACAGACACCAATTATTTTTCATGCCTTGCTACACCATACCTACCCGGTAAATGTGTAGATGGCACCACGTAACAACCATAACAGACAGATATTCAGTTGTCTGCATGGGATCAACATGTCGCAAAGGTACTTCACAAGTAACTTACAGTGTAAATAGCTGGACAAAGAACCCACTTTTTTACGCCCCTCCTACAACCAACACATGTGGTAACTAAAGGTAAATGACACAAAACAACAGAAGAGAATATTAAAACAAAGGCGTCTCTTTTGGTGACCAAGTCGTTATTCATGATGAAACTTACGTTAGGCACTAATACCTAACATACGTAACAGCTAGTCATTACTTTTTCATATTTTAATAAAAATAGGATAGTAAATGTTAAGTCATCTTGGTGATACATTGAAAGAGTGACATTGTCACTTAGATGTACTTTCATTTTAAATATAATTTTTAAAAAATTAAAATTATTTATAAATGATAAGCTAGATACGAATTTGGTTCAGTGAGTAAACATAAGTCAATGGTTCTCCAACACAAATTTATTGTTTTACTTTTGTAAAGGGACACTTTGTGAAAACCAAACTTTTGATGGTACCAGTATTGCATGCCTCAACAACAGACAGCTTTGCATTAAAAGCCTACTAGCTTAAACATGGTTCATGTAACTTAATTGCTCCCTAGTGGTCATAAGCAATAGCAGCAATATGATCATATTGCAATTTTGGATTGCAGTTTCAGCGTTGAACATAAAAAAATATCTTATTATTGGGAAAGCGTGAACAATAATATTTTTCTCCCTCCACCCAAAGAATTACCCAACTTTAGGATGCGATGCATATATATTGCAACAGTAGTCTTACTTCATTGTGAATGTAACATTTGCAAGGTTTGTATTTACAAAATAATTCAAATACATAACAGCATACAACCAAAACACATTCAAAATGTGTAAATCACAAACAAGTATATATCCTGCAATCATTAATAACAAAAACAAATTGCCTTAAACCGACTTCTTCCTGGAGATTATTCCACAAGTGGGCTATAAAGTAAATAGATTTTGATTTTCTCAACTCTGATGAGATCTTCATGGTCAGCCGTTCCTGAGACCAAGTCTGATTGCCTGTTTCTCTGTAGGTCAAAAGACAAGTCAGGTATGGTGGTCACTTGTGCAGGAGGGATTCATACAGCGAACGTGTTCAGTCCAAATGGCTAGCATACATCTATAACACAGTGCAGTGATTTGTGCTGAGCCCAATGCCTTTAATGAAATGTAAGTGCTGTGGTGAACGGCATCAAAAACCTTTCATACAGTGTCAACCCCATTCATAAAGACAGAGTCACCATAGTCGGGTACTGGAATTGATGCCGACTGCATGATTCGCTTTCTGTTTTTTAATGAGAGACTTGACACAAGAAGCCAATTATACATAATATATCAAATTATTAACCAGGTCATTGACAAGAACCATATGTGTAGGAAAGCACATACAGTACATGTCAGTCAATTATGAGATGAATCTATTGCTGTACCACTCAATGTACATATGCATAAATCATCAGCAAGAGGATAGGATATATTGGGTTTAAACATGTATCAAGAACCTACTTACTTTTAATAAAGGCTTTGTGCGGGCGGGGCATTGATGGTTAACTGTTGGAAATAGCGTTCTCACCAGTGGGGGTGATAGTATAAAAAACAGTATTACTACAAGAGAGAATGTTAAAATGTGTCTCAGAAAAAACAGTATACTTTATATAGGTAGTGAAAAGCATTGGATCCAAAACTAACTAACTTTTGGGCAATGATCGAATCAATAAGGAGTTGTCAACAATGCCAGAATCTTTTGATAGTGCTGAAGGTGGCACAATGCTAAGTACTAACAGGGACATACAGCACATCAATGCACACACACACATGGATATAGTTGCATTATGTATTACAACATTTCCACACACATATACTAACAGTGACAGTGATTAAAAAAACATCAAAACAATTTCATGTTAGACCAAATTAATTTATTCTGAATCACAAATCCGAATGATTTAAGACCCTTATCAATCAATTCCAAACAATGTTTCCTGTATGTTTTTACCAATGTTATTTCCACCCACTGGAGAGTACAATTTCACAATCTTCCAATAAAAACTGCATTTCATGTTTGCACAATAGCAAAAGCATTGACATTAATAGCGTGTTATCTGACGAAAATGATCTTAATGGCTCAAGCCCTTTGTCAGTAGTAGAGCGTAAGTCTCTAGTACCTGACATTTCTTTTTTTAACCAATTTATGTAACAAGCAACTTAAATGTGTGTCTCAAAGACTTCTGGCTTTACCTTCATAGGGTTAAAAGAGTTTGCAGCACCTTGGCAGAAACCATCATTGGCAGGTTTAGGGTTTGGCTTCTCAGATTCAGTAATGGACAGTAAGTTGATTGAGAGGCCGTCTTCCTCAGCGGATGAGTTTTTGCTGCTGGTCTTCTCCGTGTTCAAGGCCAGGTTGCCAGAGATTATGCTGCCATCGGCCCTCGTCTCTCCCAAAGCAGTTTTATCCAGCTGCAGAAAAAAACATGATTGGTTTGAAAAATCATGATCAGTTGCTGAGAATGTTCTAGGCTGTGAATAAAATTCCAGAGCAAAACCACGGATGTTATAGTTATAGTTACAAGCATTCTTCTAAAGTATATTCAATTTACCAGACAGCAAAACAAATCTTTGACAGACAAGTGTGGAATACATTTTATTACACATTATAATCCTCAAAGCCAGCACCCAATGATACTGCATTATACTGATTTGTATTGCACTACCGTTCAACAGTACCTGGCATAACATACAGCAGAGCTATTCACCTCCAGTACTGGAAGGTCAAAACAAGTCAGGTTGTCATCCTCTCCTTCTAATCAGATACTGAATCAGACCTGGGGACACCAAGTGAGTTTATTTAACTAATATTAAGACTTTCCTGGAGTTACAGAGCCTATGTGTGCATTGTAAAGCTTCTGTAGTCATTTCTTCTTGTTGATGCTTCCTCTTGGGTTTAGGCTCAATATTTGTTAGCACTTTGTTAAAACGGCTGATGTAAAAATGGCTTTATAAAATACATTTTATTGATCTCTTATAGTTCCCAAAGCTCTTCTCTGTCGTGGCCAAATGGGGATTTCACTATATGATGAATTTTTCTAAGGTATTTTTATGCAAGTTGGCAAAGCCACCACACACATGCATTAAAGTCAGAATCATTTACAGGATTTGTTAAACCAGCATAGCACATCCTTTGTTAAATTCCTTTTAAAACATGAAGGGAAAATATTGTGTCGTGAATACTCATGCCAAATGTTGCATCGCTTGAGCGGTTTTTACACAAATGCATTATTCTAACATGGCCGACAATAAACAATACTAACAAAAGAAGTGCAACGAGCAAGAGAACGATGGCAGTAGGCTGCAGACCACAACATAATCGGGGACGATAAAAGTGCAGAAGCTAAATGTAAGTCAAAGCAGGAAGGCAAAATTACAGTTAAACCTTCTGTGGACAAACAATTTTTTTACATCCTTCAGTGTCAAACAAGTACTGTAGCAGCTGTGGAAAGTAAAACAGGGCTAATTTCAGCGATGCCGGGTGTTAGGGCTTGAATGCATTGCCTTCAGTTTTGCGCTGAGTTTTTGCCAGAATGTGATCCCAACGTCTTTGATAGTGGCTACGCAAAGACACAGAACGAATATAAACAAGAGGCTTGAGGCTGTGATCGCAACCCGCCCCCCTCCAGACAACTGACAGTGAACTAGTTAGCTCACAGGCTCCCGCTCTCCCACAAGGACAGGAGTGACTGTCATATTTCCCCCAACACAATGTAAGTCAATCTGAGTGGCGTTTTCCTTTACTTTGGGACATGCACACCATAATTTGTTGTTGCTGTAGCGCTGCAGGCGTACATGTGGAGGTTACAAATCAGTGCCTCCTTGTGGTGCCTTAAGAGAGTGAAAGAAAGTCATTTCAAGAGCTTCCATAATCCTTATTTAATTATGTGCACTAGCTTGTTAGTTGGCATGTACACAAGTCAGTGGGAGAAATTGAATAGTACAACGCATTTAATATGCCCAGTGCTCTTATTAAGTTCGATCCATTTGTACATTTACCTTTATTTTATGCACAGTTTTTTCCTGATACTTTGTTGCTCCTCCCTTCATGTATCAGCCTTCCTCAGTTCACTGTCAATTGTAATTAATTAATTATATAATTTTTAAATTCCATTGGTTAAACATCAATACACCATGTGCTTGCCAACCATTTGATCTCTATCAGTTTAATGGGAATATGTATTTGGAACTTGTATTTATTTATTGAATATTAAATTAAATCTACTCCATTGCAGACCAAAGGAAGAATGTTTAATATGATCCAGTCACCAAGGAAAGGGTATTCAGTACTTCACTGTAAATCATGAGGTGCTGGAATAAAAAGTGAGCAAGAGAGGAAGATGAATTGGGGTGTCTGGGAGAAATTATACTGTATATGCAGTTATAGACAGATACAAAAACTCATACAAACTCATTATGTTTTATATCAACATCCCTACTGCATTAAGGAGAAGACAAAATATATACATTTTTATAACCAAATAAATTCTTGTATTGCTCTATGTATCATTGAGCAAAAGTGACAAGCAATATGTTGCTATACATTATCTCAAATTCAGAATATACTTTCTTTACATTATAAGTATTTGGTAAAATATTGAAATAAACAATACTGTTGTTGTAATATAGGATACATCTCTATGTTAAGATAGAGCCCTGGTTCTCTGAATATTCCCAGACCCAGTGTGTAAAATTTGTCCTGTTATTAAGGAAACCCCTATTTTATGTCATTGATTGACAATAAATATGCAGTGTTTTTATTTGTCTCACTGGCTGCTGCTTGATCCAAGGTGAAACTAATTATATTGTGTGACAAATGGGGGGAAAATCACAGAGATACAGATTAATGTCTATGCCAACATAACTGTGGATTTGTAAATGTCATAACCTTGATGAACGTTTGTGTCCTCTATGGACTAGTTTTGTTGTTGGCATTTCTTGATGCCTTCTTCAGCCTTGCTTGGTGTCTGATTCTTCCAGAATGAAGACTGTGTTCATTGTGTCAGTCAAATCATTTTGATTGTTTAATTTCAGATGTTTTAAAATGTTGTTTTCAGAGAAACACAATATACTGTACTTGTAAGTGATCACTGTCATTTATTTCTCTAATATATTTTGTGATTTTTCATCATCTTTGAGGATTTTGCGCTGAATTTGATACTGACCAAAAACATTACTAAGGTACACATTTTCATAATACAGATGAAAACAAACATCTGCATCAGATGTTTTAAAATATTTTGTTTGCTAACTTGATACCTTGAATGTTCATATTAGGTGTCATGGTGCTGGAAGGACACGGGCGCAGAGACGGTGTGGATGTAGAAATCCATGTTTTTAATGAACCAGGTAACAAAAGAAACAAACATACGAACTCAAAGCAGACACGATGACTGGGTGTTGTAGCCTACGGCTGACAAACCAAAATAAACCACACCCATATGAACAAACAGTAAACTTAAATAGGTTCCCCAAT